>APFE030258548.1:36709-76109 GCA_000404065.3 Pinus taeda
CTTCTCACAAGTATCTCCACCTCTGTTACACACAATACAACTCAGATCTGAATCAATCACTGGCTCAAATCTCTTCCGTTGCTTGCCTGCCTCTGCTGCTCAATACCTGCACAAGAACCGGTGATAATTCCAAGGCAGCCACATCTTTACTTGGCTAAATCATGTGAGAACAAGCTACAATACGTGAAAACTCATTGGCATACTCAATCCCCTGATTTGTGCAAGATCTGGTGCACAACTATAGTCACAATTGGTAGCAATCTGATTCTCTAACACCTGTCCCTGCTGAACTGAAGATGCACTGACATGCAACTGAGTTAACTGATGTATTCATTAGTTGTATTATGAGTTAATAACTTGTGAATTAATTAATAACTAATTCACCCAACTCATCTCTAGTCTATTCTCCAGTTAGACTAAATACAACCAGTTTAACAAAGCTAAACTGAACACAACTCCATCAACTGCACCTCCAGTCCACTAAACTCAACTCACTTGAGTTCTAACTGAAGTCATGAATGCAAATATTCAACTAACCCATAAGAACCACGTATTTCCTTCATGCAATTGCATGTGCCACATCCGTAGCTCGAACTGAAGTGCTCCAAGAGAATAAGATTAAGTTTATAGTCCAAATATTATTGTGAGATAATAATATTTTACTTTTCTATTTTGACAGCCAGTCTAAAAATAGACTTGATCACTCACATTGTGATCACTCACACTTTCATCAAAAATAGAAGTCCATCTATTTTTCCCAACTTGATCAATCATCCATAAACAGCAACCTGCAATCCATAGACATGATCCATATGTCTAAAAATGGACATAGTCTAAAAATAGACTTGCGCCAAAAATAGCCTGCGGGCCCACTTAGTGCAGGCGACTCTTTTCACTAAGCTCCATCATCTTGTTGCAATCTAAACACAAGAAGAGGATGTGGTTAGGCAACAAACTCACGACCAAGCAACCATGTCTTCTCCCCCATTCCCAAAACAATTAATCATACCACGCCCTATAGAACATCCTGACTTTGATATTCTGGGAGAACTAAGAAATTTGTGTATAAAAATCCCACTCCTCCAAGCTATCCAAGGTATCCCACAATATGAAAAAACCATCAAAGAGTTATGTATAAGAAAGCCAAAGAGGAGAATAACAACTAACCCAATCGTCCAAGTAATTGGCACCCTATCTGATATGTTATCAAGAAGAGAAGCACCTGTCAAATATGAAGACCCAGGGAATCTTATAATGACGGTGAAAATCAATGGAAAAACCTTTTCAAATACCCTAGTTGATTTAGGGGCTGCAATTAATATTTTAACAACCACCACTTGTCAAAAACTTGGTATTACATTAGTGGAACCAACCGCCACCTTATTGGAATTGGATAACCGATTGGTAGTTAGGCCAGAAGGTACACTACATGATGTAATGGTATATGTAGATTCGTGAGAATACCCTACTGACTTTCTGATAATCAACCCCAAAAAGTGACTCGATGGACATCGTTTAATCTTAGGTAGACCTTGGCTAGTGACCGCTGATGCTTACATTGGCTGCCGACAAGGCAGTATGACTATAACTAGAGGGAGTAATATCAAGAATCTAGCTCTATACCCTCCAACCCAGCCAAGTTTAACAATAATGAAAACTAACAAACAAATTGTATCATATCTCACAGAAAACATTCGGTTCGCATTAACCATAGAAGATGCCCTCGATTTTAGAGACCACATAGAGGATGACGTTATTAACAACTTCATTAACCAATCCAAATCCAGATCCCATGTATAATGTCACATGATAGAGGCAGCATTTGACAATGAACTAGAAGAATATCCCATCAAAGACACTCATGATCAATCAATACCCACTACCTCTGTTTCAAACAACAAAACTATAGAGATTGAGACAGGAAAAACCTTGAACATTAACAAAAACCTGACTGGTGAACAAGAAGAGAAGTTGGTCCAACTACTGAGAAAATATAAGGAAGCTTTTGCATGGGATTATCTGGACATAAAGGGAATTGATCCCTAGCTATGTACGCACCACATTTATATAGAAAAGGATGCTAGACCCGTTCACCAACCCCAATGGAGACTCAACCCTCACTTGAAAGATATTGTGAAATTTGAGTTACAAAAACTTTTAGATGTAAACTTTATTTATCCAATCTTTGATAGCAAGTGGGTCTCTCCACTAGTAGTGGTTCCAAATAAGAATGGGAAATGGAGGATTTGTGTAGATTATAGAGAATTAAACAAATCAACCTAGAGAGACCACTTTCCCCTTCCATTTATTGATCAGATATTAGGCACATTAGCAGGAAAGAAATTATTTTCTTTCTTGGATGGCTTCAGTGGATACAATCAAATTCAGATTGCCCCTGAAGACCAGGATAAAACTACTTTTACCTATTATCCTTGGGGAAGATTTGCTTACAGAGTCTGACCCTTTGACCTATGCAATGCCCCTGTCACATTTTAGAGGGCCATCTTCAGCATCTTTTCAAATTTAATAAATGAAGGGCTCGAAGTATATATGGATGATTTCACACCATATGGAGATGTTTTTGAGCCAGTACTAGACACATTGGAAAAGGTGCTGCAACAATGTATTGCCACTAGACTCTGCTTGAGCCATGAAAAGTACTATATGATGATGATCGAAGGGCTCATCCTAGGTCATTATATCTCAGCAGCTGGAATACAGGTAGATCCGACAAAATTCAAATAATTTTGTTAATACCTACTCCTACCATACAGAAAGAGGTACATAATTTTCTAGGATTTTCTAGTTAGTATAGGAGATTCATAGAGCATTTTTCTCAAATAATTGCACCTCTATATGCATTGACAAGGAATGTTGATTTTATTTGGACAGATAAATGTGACATTGCTTTTGAGGATCTGAAAACGCTTGTGTCAACAACCCTAGTGCTTAGAGGCTCGAATTGGGATCTGCCATTTCAAATTTTATCAGATGCTTCAGACACAGCCATTGGAGTAGTCCTTGGGCAGGAAGAAGACAAAAAACTATATGAAATCTATTATATTAGCAAGAATTTGTCTCCTATTGAGCTAAACTATATCGTAACTGAAAAAGAGTTTTTAGCTGTAATACATGCTGCAAATAAATTTAGGCATTATATCACTAGATATCCTGTTGTTTTATATACAGATCACTCTGCCATAAAACACTTAGCAAATAAACTTGTTACAAACGGTAGAGTAACAAGATGGTTGATTTTATTGTAGGAATTTGATATCATAATAAAGTATTGACCTGGGAAAGAGAATCCTAGAGCTGATTTGCTCTCACACATGTCGAAGCTAGCGGATGTAGCAGCAGTTGAAGATCAATTCCCTGATGAACATTTGTTTGCTGTTACTGTCAAGACACCCTGGTATGCTGATGTCGCAAATTATTTAGCAGTAGGCAAATTACCAAAGCACCTAAACCCTAATGAACAAAAATAGATTGTGCAACGTAGTACCCAATTTTCTTGGATTAGGGGCTACCTATTTCATACAGGGGCATATATGCACATCAGAAGATGCGTCTGCGAAGATGAAATGTTTGACATTCTGAAAGCTTTTCATGATAGACCATGTGGTCAACATTTCGCAGATCGCAGGACTAGTCACAAGGTTTTGCAAATAGGTTATTACTAGCCTACAATATTTAAATATGCTAAGAAATTTGTTCAAGCCTGTGATAGTTTCCAAAGAGCAGGATGCCCTGGAGAGTCTGACGAAATGCCTTTAAACCCACAGCTAGTAATCGAACCATTTGAGCATTGGGCACTCGATTTTGTTGGTCCGATCAAACCATCATCAAATCAGAAAACATATATTCTAGTAGCAACAGAGTATGTTACCAAATGGGTTGAGGCAGAGGCACTTCTAAGAGCTATAGAGGACTCTGTGATTCATTTCCTGTTCCAAATATTTGTGCGATATGGCCTCCTGAGGGACATAATCACGGAAAAAGGACCGTAGTTTGTAGGTAATAAAATCGCTGCAACATTAAAAAATTATCACATTCAACACAAAATTACCACTCCATATCACCCACAGGAAAATGGCCAAGTAGAGAGAATGAATAAGGTGATAGAGGCAATACCTACAAAAACAGTTGCATCACACAGATGTGACTGAGCTTCAAGATTTCCTGAAGCCTTGTGGGCATACTGAACAACGTGGAGAAACACCATCGACTATTAACCATATCAGCTAGTATTTGGAAAAGAATCCATCTTTCCAATAGAGTTCGAAATACAAATATTAAGAACAGCACAGGAGATCGGTCTGAATTTAAATGAGGCCCAGACTAACAGATTACAACAAATTAACAAACTAGATGAAATTAGGCTCTCGGCTCTTCAACAAATTGCATTAATTCAACAACAGAGAGAAAAATGTCACGATGCCCTAATCAAAAAGAAAATCTTCCATGAAGGAGATTGGGCACTCCTATATGATTCTAGGTTTCCGGATTTTCCAGGAAAACTTCAGACTCAATGGCTTGGACCATATGAAATACAGAAAGTGCATGACAATGACACCATTACTTTGACTACTATTGATAGATCTGGACATGCCTTTAAAGAAAATGGTCACCGAGTGCGACTGTACCATAAACTGCTTACTCGAGAATCCTTTTACTAGTAGCTATGGAAAGATTCTAATATGCAGATTCTTACTGAGGAAAATAACCTTCCTCGGCATTGGTTCACTAAATAGTTCCATTGTTCTTAAATTTTTTACATAAGTTTTTCATTTCTTCTTGTATAAACTAATTTCTGTACAGATTTTTGCATTTCTACATTTTTTTTGTTTTTTTTTTTGTTTTTTTTCTGTTCCTTTTTGAAGGAACAACATTTCCGCATTTTTGTTGTTCCTTTTTGAAGGAAAAGAACTTTCACATTTTTCTATTCCTTTCCGAAGGAACAACACTTTCACATTTTGATATTCCTTTCTGAAGGAACAACATTTCCGTATTTTTGTTGTTCCTTTCCAAAGAAACAACACTTTCACATTTTTTTGTTCCTTTACGAAGGAACAACATTTCCGCATTTTTGTTGTTCCTTTCTGAAGGAACAACACTTTCGCATTTTGTTGTTTCTTTCCAAAGGAACAACATTTCCGCATTTTTGCTGTTCCTTTCCGAAGGAACATCACTTTCACATTTTGTTGTTCCTTTCCAAAGGAACAATATTTCTGCATTTTTGTTGTTCCTTTCCGAAGGAACAACACTTTCGCATTTTACTATTCCTTTCTGAAGGAACAACATTTCTGCATTTTTGTTGTTCCTTTCCGAAGGAACAACACTTCTGCATTTTTGCTATTCCTTTCCGAAGGAACAACACTTTCGCATTTTGCTATTCCTTTCCAAAGGAACAATATTTCCGCATTTCTGCCGTTCCTTTCCGAAGGAACAACATTTCCGCATTTTTGTTGTTCCTTTCTGAAGGAACAACACTTTCACATTTTGTTGTTGCTTTCCGAAGGAACAGAAAGGAACAACATTTCCGCATCTTTGCTATTCCTTTCTGAAGGAACAACACTTTCACATTTTTTTTGTTCCTTTCTAAAGGAACAACATTCCCACATTTTTGTCGTTCCTTTCCGAAGGAACAACACTTCCGCTATATTGTTTTGTTGTTCCTTTTAAAGGAAAAACCCTCGTTCACATTTTTCCTTTCTACCATTCTTTCCAAAGGAATAACAGTTTCTATTTCGGATGATCTTAGGCTGTTCCGCGAAAGGATTAGTATTTTATTTTGCGCTTGCTTTATTTGCTCTTCCAACAATTTCGAGTGTATTTTTTTGTTTGCTATTCCTCTTAAAGGAACCACAATTTTGCATGTATATGCTCTTTTTGCTGTCCCTCTTAAGGAAAAATAGTTGTTCCATCTAAGGAACAACACTTTTTGAGTGCATTTGTGTGTGTGTGTGTGTGTGTGTGTTTCTTAAAGAATATCATTTAGAGGATTTTTGTGAATGATGGTTCACTGTTCATGATCCCTTTAAGGCACAGGTATACATTTATGCAAGAAAACAAAAACTAGAGGATACTGAAATCAACAAACCAAAGAAAAATCATTATCTTTAGAGAAATTGCTTTGTATCGATAAGAAAAAAGAGGAAATGACACAACTATTTATATCCCTTTGTTTTCTTTATTTTCACTAAAACCAATTTGATTGATTATTTTTATCATGTTGGTTCTTTCCTAATCTTGATAATTCTCTTTGATCATTATTATTGAATAAGAATAAGGGCGTATTATCCTCTATTGAGATGTTCAGACTTCTTCCACCATCCCTACTCTTTAGGAGTGTTAAGCCATCCTCTGTATATAAATAGGAAAGTGCTATATAAAAGAAAAAAAAAGAGAAAAATATATATCTATATGATTACTAACATGATTTGTCAGAGGAAGGATAGGGGGTCTCATCAAGAGCTAGCCTACCATGATCATAAGGAAGCAGTGAATTGGCATTCCCACTATCGCCACCACACTAGGGATATGATCCAAGAGGCATATAATAAAAATAAAAAAGTCCTTGGAATAGGAGGTCTCATCACGAGCCGACCTGCCCACCTTTCACTCCTTCTTGGTGAATGGCATTGTGATTCATCTGGTTACCAAGCCAGCACAATGGCCTCCATTCTGACATCACATAGCACTTTCCTAGGCATACATAAAGGATTATGGTTCCAAGGGTGAAACATGAAACTTTGTCAAGGTTATAAACACTTGTGGGCAACAGAGCTCTACTGATGGTATTGAAGTCATATTTTTCATACACCAATAGTCATTATAAACCCTTTTCTTATATCTTTATCTTGATTTCAATTGATATTGTGTTATATAACCCTTTTGAACCTTTTACACATGAAAAATTGTTTATAAATCAATCATAATGGTTAAAGTGGATAATGACTGCATAAGCATTTTTACTTACATCAGCTATCCTCTCCCCTATTTTTTGCATCATTTCATAGCATTTCCATATCTATTTGTGATTTTCATCATAAGCCTTGATTTCAGTAATCTACTGCTTTTTGTAATCATGTCATGGATATACATGTCGTTCCTTTCTTTTTACTGTACGACTATAGTCTAACACGCTACTCCTTCATTTTCTGGTCGAGGACGACCTATCATATTTTAGTTGGGGGGGGGGGGGGGGGGGGGCGTGGGTGACCTCTAGAATACACCGGCATACATGTCAACTCCCTATTTGGAGGTACTATGACTCCATCAAAACTCAGAAATAGCAAGTTTAATGGTATTGATCTTTCCCAATATGCACAACTTGCTGTTCCATTGTAATTTCTATGTTTTTGCTTTGTATAAATTGATAGTGTGCTAAGCTTGAACAAGATGGGAGGCATATCAATACGTAGTGAATCGTAGGTGTTAATAATCTTCGATGCTACACATGAAATTCTAGTGAGAGTAGGATGGATTGCCTACCTTAACCGACTACTGCAGTCTCATGAAACGGTGGCCATCAAATTTCTGTAGAATTTGCAGGAAGATCGTTCCATGGTGAGGGGGAGGAAAATAACAGTAACAGATGCAGTAATTGTTGAAGTATCGAGACTACCAGCTGTTTGACGAATATGGACCGAGAAAAAGGTGAGACTTCAGGAGGCTATAGCTATCTTTCAGGACGAAGGACAAAACCTTGCCATCAAAGGAAAATGAGTCCTGCTTGCAACCCTGGGAGAACCATGGGAAGAATTAGCCAGAATTGTGCAAAGCTACATCACATGTGATGAGAGAAAGGATGTGGTAAGACCACACCATCTCAAATTATTAGCTGTATTAAAACAAAAATGTGCTATAAATTTGCCCGCATATTTTTTTTTTTTTTTGCATGATGCTACTCGGAGTATAAGGAAATCTCATCATATAGAGATGGTAGTAAGTCATCACGGCTTAATCTGACTAATAGTTAGTTATAGTATTGCTCAACAATAGATTAGTTTCGAAGAATTTGTATTCTCAATAGATGGGGGATTGGCCTTACCAGCGTCGAAAAGAAAAAGAACCACCAGCATGTCAATTAGACTGCAGAAACGCAGACAGTACGCTAGATTGGGGAGAAGCAGGGGAATGTTGGGAAGTCTTCAAGACAATAGTAGCAAATCCTTAGAGATATATGGCTCAGAGGATGAGCAAACCCCACAACTTGAAGGAGGGGAAAATGAAGAAGAATAATTAGAAGAAAATATGGAAGAGGAAGCAGAAGAGGAAACTGAGCACTCTAGTGAGGAAGAAGGGGAGGAAGCAGAGCCACCTAGTGGAAGCCCATTACAAAACCCTCTGCAAGAAGAATAATTGGCCCAAATTTTGGCCAATATGGGTGAGTATATCTAGCCCCATAGCCCACTCAACCTTGATATTGAGGCAGGACAATCACAGGAACACTCTTCTCACAGTAAGAGTGCATTTGATGATATGAATGACGAAGAAGAAGTAGAAGCAGAAGCCACCTGGGAAAAAGCAGATAAAACCAGGGTTACCTCCCTTGAGTAACCTAATCAGGAGGATGAGATCACTGAAGAAGTGTTCCAAACAAAAAGTATGGAAATAAGTTAGGGCAAGGGTACAACCCCTAAAGAACAAATCCCAGGCCCAAGAAAAGAAACAACTGTTCTTTCGAAGAAGAAGACGAATCAAATCAAAAGGATGCGAAAGGAACAACAAAGGCTACTAAATGTAGTAAAACATCTAAGACATCAAATAAGGGTCCTAAAAATTGGGAGAATCTCAAAAAAACCCCAGGAACAAAGGATGCAGCCACCCATATGAAACTCCATAAAATAAAGGCCAAGGGGACTCAAATCGAGCCCATATCCATTAGGGACAATAGGGAACAACATGTGGTTGTTACAAATGTAGAGGCCCAAATAAAAGACACACCAGTCTATAATAATGATGTCTAGATAGAGGCATTTTCCTCCAGCGTCACGATCGACCGGATAGTTCATGATGAAGAAACACAGCCTGAGGAAGCCAGATGTCGTAATAAGAAGATTCAGGTAGATCCTCAACCTAAAAGTGTTTTGATGGAAAATGACCCTAGGGTAGTAAAACTCCAAAAGGATCTGGGACAAGCCTAGCAGATTATAGAAAAGCTCACAAAATAAATTGTTCCTCAGGAGAAATATCAAAAGTTACAGCAGCAAGTAAAGAACATCAATGCATCGGAGACAGTGGCCTTCGATAGGTGTCGAAAGGCAGAGGAAAAATTTGAAAAGGTAACAAATAAGCTAAACTCAGTCATAAGTCAAATGGATACCCCCTTTTCTCTATATATTGATGTTCTAGCATATAAGGAACCTACCAAAAATTATGCTTTATTTTTGCTAGAAAGGTATTTATAGTTAAAAATGAAGGCTGTTAAGGTAGGGGTGCCTATAGAGTTAAAAACTATTGATGATTTTATAAACTTCTATAAACATTATGGGGTGAAAGTCCAGTGATTGCTATGTGAGTTTTATTTGCATACATTTGTGGTGGAGGATGAAATGGAAAAGAATCCCAGTCCTTTTGTGGGTGATATCTAGCTTTAGGTATTAATCTCTTTTGCTTTTAACTAGTTAAAGTGGCTTAAGGCCTATAACACCTTTCGGAGACAAGAAAATGGGTTAGACCTTTGGGTAAGGGGTGAACCGGAAAATTACAACCGTGGGATAAGCATAGAAGCTTAATGAGAAAGAAGGGTGTGATCCAGACATTGGGACCCATTCACAGAGCAGTTGTCCAGCAATGGGTAGAATACTTCTTATCCATCAAAGATCTTTCCATAGCAGCAACTAAACTCCGATGGAAGACTTCCAATCAGAATGTTCAGGACAAAGAGTCATTCAATTACGAAAATTTTAAGTTAGTTGCTGAACGCTTGGCTACCTATAGTAACCTCATCTTGAGAGAAGGCCCGTATTGGCTAGGTTGTAGGTTTCGAGGTCCAATTAACTCTTATCTTGCAACAGGGTATAAGGCCCTATATGAATTGCCTGAAGGCCAAGTAGGGCCCATTTTTGAATTTTTAGCTACACATCATGGTTTTAGACCACTTCATGAAAATCCCTCTCCAACCTATTCCCTAACTACCTTGCATGTAAATTACATGGTTTTCATGAGGGCATGAAAAAGGGTAAATAGAGGGGTGTGTTGAGTGATGGAAAAGGTACGTATTTACCATTTATTTCTTTATCTTTTCCTTTGAATCATAACTCCTTTACATTCTAAGATGGTAATATGTTAAAGAATTATGATAGAATTAAGGAGATTTGTGATTGATACAAAATAACTAATTATTGTCTTTTTCTATACAAAAAGTAAACGAAATAGAAAATCACTATTCAGGAGGAAAAGACAAAGCAAAATCAATTGTTGTCCCTTCGACATGAAGCCATATCTAGACAAGGAGATCAAGATCGGAGCGCATGGTCTAGGAAAAGGAAGAGAAAATGCAGCATCAACACAAGAAGACAAAACGATAAACTAGAGATCAAAGATATAGTGAATCCCTAAGGGATCGCTGCTTCAAGACTTATCTGTACTCTTGATACTTCTGCCTAGCCATTATAAAAATGGATAGCACTGGTAGCCCAAGGGGCATATTTTATTATCAATTTGTAGAACTTACTATTGTAATCTCAACTTTTATCATCGACTCTCTTTGAAGAGCGATAACTGTAACTCTGCCATATAGGATTAATATATAACTCAGTTGTTGTTCCATTATCTGATCCTGGAGTAAATGCATCAGTGCTTCCCTGGTGGTTAAGAGCCTGGCCCTAGTGGACCACTTGCTTCTTGTATCACTATTTTACAATTACAGCTATGTGTGGTTTGATTTCCTTTGCATTTCCTTAACTCTCTTTATTCGGTAATCTTCTGTTTTTGAACATTTCACTGAATTTCTCTGTTATAGCGAAATCGTAATTAGATAGAAAGATTATTATTTATAACTTAAAATGTCATGTTGTTCATTCTGAAACAATATTGCACTATCTAATTCGGATCATGTTGTTCATTTGTTGTTGCGATTACTGTTCATTTAACGATGGTTCACTTACAATTGTGATTGCTATTCATTTAACTATCATTCAATTATAACTGCAATTGTCATTCCTTTATACCTGTGGTTAATTTCCATTATGCTAGAATAATATTATTGATTCAATTACTCTATAGTTGCTATGTGGTTACACTTAATTAGGTTTGTTGTTCCTTTATTAGTTGAAGATTGATGTTCAAACCATTCTGGTTAAGATTGCTGCTCAATTCATTTTTGTAGATTAAGCTTTGTTGTTTGACCTTTTCAATAGATTTAGTTGTTGTTCCTTTTTTTCTAATCTAGTATTTACTTTAGTGTGGATAGAAAGATTTGCAACTGTAACGAACGTTGACTACTATTGTCTAAGTTCTCAGATTGGAGATCTTGTATGTGATTGATTTTGATTTATATTAGTTTACAGGGGAAAGTGTTATCATTACTGAATCCATGACTGATGGCTATTGAATAAACAATCTAGTTACAAAGCATTTAATTTTCTTGCCATTATAATTAGATTTTGTTTCCAACATGCATTTACTTTTGCAAGCACTATACTGCAAACATTACTCTTGAACAAGTGACCACCTCAAACTGAGTACACTCTTGAGATAAAAAATCATGCCTGGATTGATAATTAATGTAGGATAAATAGGGGTTAAAAGAAACCTTTTATCACTCAACAAGTATCACAACAAAGGCCACTGCTAAGCTCTTCTTTGAGCGAGTGTGGGTACACTTTTGGATCCCATAGTCCATTGTCTCATATCAGGATAGAAAATTCCTAAGTTCATTTTAGTCAAGTATCTGGTCAATGTTGTATACGAAACTTACTAAGTCCACAACTTTCCACCCCGAAACTAATGGCTAAACAGAGGTCGTTAACATAATGATTGTACATATTCTGCACATGTACAACTTGAAGCATCCATGCACATGGGATGAAAGCTTCCCCTATGTCCAACACACCTACAACAAATCTCTTCAAAGCTCAATTGGCCACAACCCCTTTCAGGTAGGGTTGGGATTTCAACCATTATGTCCCATTGATGTGGACATATAATTTGTAGCCACTCAGGGAGATTCGGCTCATGTCCAACCTGAAGCTGACAGGGCTAAAAACTTCATTGAGTGTATTCAATACATCTGCCAACACGTCCATGATATATTGGACAAAGCCAATGATAAGTACAAACATCACCATGATCAGCATTGGATGCTGCACAAGTTCTATGTGGGTGACAAAGTTTGGCTACATTTGTAGAAGGAGCACCTCACTAGACCCCACCGCAAGTTTTACCTGCTCTAATATGTTCCATACACCATCACCAAGGTTTTAGGGGACAATGCCTTCAAGCTAAATATTCCACTTTTCCTTGGTCTATGCCCAGTGTTCAATGTAGAGCATCTTCAACTATACTTTCCAACATTGTTGGACACATCCGACATTGCAGGACAACTCACGCCAACATATCTAAACCCAAACTGCATGGAATATGCCACAAATAATTGGATCATGAACACACATATAAAAAAAATGTGCCAACAAAAGATCCAACTACATCAGGTTGTCAAAGCTATCCAACTCCTGCACCAAGGCAAGTGGCTCACCAGTGACCAAATTCAGCAGAAGTTTCCCCATCTCATGGAAGCACTCAATGTAATGGAGACCATTGCTTCCTAAGGGGGGAGGACTGATCCAGGTGGATTTTTGTGGCAACCCACCTATTCCACCTAGATCCCCACCACCATCTCTTTCAGTTTTCCATTTTCCTTAATTGTAGCACAATTTACTATTTTTGGTAGCTTTTCAGGTCCTAAACTTTGGAGCCGTTTTGAGGCCCTAAATGATGGTTTTTGGGAAAACTGGTGAAAACATGAGTGTTTACTCATATTTTCCACTGAAAATTTGTATTCCTCAAATAGATATTTATGGTATTGTGCACATAAAACAAAGATCGTATGCTGAAGTTACGACCCTGGGAATATGATGTACCAATTTACCCAAATGGGGCCCATAGTTTTGGCGCTTCATCTCCTAGGGTTAGGTTTTGGGATGTTTAGGGTTTTCTATTGTTTCTCAAAATAAATAGGCCTTTTAGCCTCATTGTAACATATTTTAAAGGAACGTAGCTGCCACATCTCTCCTTATAGATAAGCTACCATAACCCAAGCTAGTTTTATTTCCTTTCTGTTTGTAAGCATGTTTCAGTATTTGACATTAATGAAATGAAGTGTTATTTTTGCTGCATTTCTGTATTTATGGTTATATATGTAATTTTTTTCATTCCTATTTAATTTCATATCAATGGTATCAGAGAAGTCTTCGTTTTCTCTATTTTTCCTTGCATGTCCCAAATAGGTCAGGATATAAGGAGTTAGGGCTCAAACTGATTGAAACTTTACAAGGCCAACCTCAAAAATGCATATGGCATCCAATGGAGGAGGAGAAGAAAGATGAGGGGGTAGGATATCCTTTCAAAATATTTCTCAAAGAAGCCCTTGAGCAAGAGAGGAACGTGATTATGGACAACTTTTCCTAGATCCTTTAGCAGCTACCCAAAGGTGACACATCTCCTTCCAACAGCTACTCTGGAAGTGCCACACCCTTTAAGGTACAAGTTAACTTTGACTTCCCCATATTTGAAGGTCAGATAGATATACACACCATATATAAATGATTAAATATGTTAGAAGGATATTTTTCTTTTCATGATTTTTCCATCTGGGAAAATATTACTTTTGCATTTCTCAAAGTCGCCCCCCACATCAAGGACTGGTGGGAAACCTACTATGAGAAGAAGGATGAAAGTACACCCTCACTATTTTCATCCGCACCCACTTGGAATTCATTCCAGGATGCCATCAAGGAGCCGTACTACGCTGTCAAGAGGTATGAGGATAAATACATAAAGTGGACCATGTTGTAGCAGGGAAGGGACGAAGATGTGCCGAAGTTTACCAATGTTTTTCATACCCTTTGCATGAAGTTGGGTATCAAGGATTATGAGAGAAATTTTGTACTCAAGTACCGTGATTGCCTCCATATGTACATCGAGGATGAGATGGAGTTCCTGGAAATCTCCTCACTCAGCATGACATATCGATTCACTGTCAATATTGAGCAAAAGTTAAAAAAAAAAAAAAAGCTTCGCCTACCGCCATCTCTTTGATCACTACAAAGAAATGTCGTACGATCATTTCACAAACTAGGAAATTTGTTTTCCTTATGATTCGACCTCAGGGAAAGAATAATATTGTGGCCACAACTTTTAGATAGGGCTCCTATGCACACCAATAGTAGATGGACAAGGTCATGAAGGAGTACCCAAACATTTTCTCCTCACATATGGGGTGCCTTTGCACTGTCAGGTCAAGCACTCCATTGATCTGACCCTGGGTGTGCCACTACCCAATGGGTCGATCTATTGATGCTCTGTTATGGAGATCGATGAGATCAAGAGGTAGATTAAGGAGTGTTTTAGAAATGGCACATCAGGCCAAGCTCCTCACCTTGTAGGAGCTTGATTGTATTGGTACAGACTTTGTATTCACAATCAGGAATTGAACAAGATCACTATACGGAATAGGTACCTAATCCCATGGATTGATGACCTTTTGGACTAGCTCAAGGGGACCAAATATTTTAACAATATTGATTTGAATTTAGGTTGTGACCAGGTGCCTATCGAACCCTCTGATGTGTGGAAGACTTCCTTCAAATCCAAGGAGGACCTTTTCGAATGGTTGTTCATGCCTTTCCAGTTGATGAATTCCCCCGCAACCTTCATGATATTGATGCACGACATCTTTCGACCCTTGAACAATGCATTCATGGTTGGGTATCTAGATGAAATATTGATCCTTAGCTAGAGTTGGGAAGAGCACCTCCACCATATTCTCCAGGTCCTCCAAACCATGCGACAACAAAAGTTGTGTGCCAATTTGGAGAAATGAACTTTTGGCAGGACCCAGATCAATATCTGGGGTACATCATTGATGAGAAGGGTGTGCATGTGGTCCTAGCAAAGATATAAGTCATTCAGGATTGTCCAACCCCAACCTGTCTAATAAATCTCTGCAAGTTTCTAGGTCTTGCTAATTTCTACTGCAAGTTCGTGCTGGGTTCTCTCATATCACTTAGCCTTTAAGTCAAGTCACCAAGGGTGGAGTGAAAGAAAAGTTCATTTGGTCCAAAACCCAACATAAGGCATTTATCAAGTGGAAGAATTTCCTCTTATTTATACTAGTGCTCACTTTACCATACCTGCAACAACCTTTTGAGATTGAGACAAATGCCTCTGACTATGTTATTTGTGTAGTTCTTTCTCAACAGGGGCATGTAGTGGCTTACCCCAATGAGACACTTTCATACAAAGTTAGAAAGTATCCCACCTATGAAAAAAATGCATTCTATTGTGCAGGTCTTTTGTCAATGGAAGAATTACATTCTGGGAAAGGAAACAGTCATCCACATAGACCACCACCCCCTGCAGTTTATACACACACAAGGGAAGTTGCAGAATGGTTGTTGTCAGAAATGGTCCACATACCTACAATAGTTTCATTTTAAAATTAAGTACAAGAAGGGAAATACCAATAATGTTGCAGAATACCTTAATTGACCACCAATCATGGCGCCGATCACTGTTCTTGACTCTTATGGGCACGAGAGTTCGGGGTGGCCTCATCATTACAAGAGCGATCTAGAATTTGACAACACATACAAGACACTCCTAGAAGGTAAGAAAGACCCAAATTTTCACCTCAAGGATGCCCTGTTATGCCACCTAGGACAGAGTTTTGTTCCTTCAAGCGAGCATGCCAAGATTATTTGGGAGGCACATTACATTCGGGTCACTGGAAATTTCAAAGTAGATAAAATAGTGGCAGTACTGCAGAAGTATTTTTATTGGCCGAACCTTCACCAAGATGTTGGGAATTAAATTCGATCCTGCACTTTTGGTGCCATTGCCAAACCAACCATCAAAAAGCAAGGCCTCTATACTCCTCTGCCTTATCCTAGTCTAACTTGGGAATCCATCTCCATGGATTACATTTCAGGCCTTCCTTCTACTAAGCATGGAAACAACTACGTTTTTATGGTTGTTGACAGATTATCTAAGATGGCGATTATGGCAACCTACAAGAAGAGTATCACAACAGAGGCCACTGCTAAACTCTTATTTGAGTGAGTGTGGGTACACTTTGGGATCCCATAGTCCATTGTCTCAGATTGGGACAACAGATTCCTAAGTGCATTTTGGTCAAGTCTGTGGTCGATGTTGGATACTAAAATTACTAAGTCCATGACTTTCCACCCCCAAACTAATGGACAAACAAAGGTCGTCAACAAGATGATTGTACACATTTTCATCTACAAATTGAAGCATCCACACACATGGGATGAAATCCTCCCCTATTTCCAACACATATGCAACAAAGCACTCCATAGCTCAATAGGCCACAACCCCTTTTAGGTAGGGCTGGAATTTCAGCCATTATGTCCCATTGATGTGGCTATACCATTTTCAACCACTTAGGCGGATTTGGCTCACGTCCAATCCAAATACAACAAGGTTAACAAATTCAATGAGTGTATTCAACACATCTGCTAACAGGTCCATGATAGATTGGACAAAGCTAATGATAAGTATAAACAATGCCATGGTCAGCTTCCAATGCTGCACAAGTTTGAGGTGGGTGAAAAAGTTTGTCTACAATTGCAGAATGAGCACCTCGCTAGACCCTACCTCAAGCTTCTCCCACTCAAATATGATCCATAGACCAACACCAAGGCTATAGGGGATAATTCCTTAGAGCTCAACATTCCACCTTTCCTTGGTTTGCACCCATTGTCCAATGTAGATTGTCTTCGACCATACTTTCCACTATTGCTGGACACATATCACACTGTAGAACAACTCACACCAATATAGCTAAATCCATATTGCATGGAACATGCCACAATTGATCAAATCATGGACACACATATCAATAACACTCACCCAAAAAATATCCAACTATATCGAGTTGTCAATGTTTATAAACTCCTCCACCAAGGCAAGTGGCTCACCAGGGACCAAGTTCAGCAGAAGTTCCCCATCACATGGAGGCAATCAACACAAAGGGGACCATTTATTCCTAAGGGGGGAGGAATGATCTAGGTGGATGTTGGTGGCTACCTGCCTATTCCACATGGACCCCCACCAATGTCTCTTTCAGTTTCCTTAATTGTAGCATAGTTTACTATTTTTCATAGTGTTTCAGGTCTTGAACTTCCAGAGCTGTTTTGAGGCCCTAAATGCTGTTTTTTTGGGAAAACTGAGGTAAAAATACTCTTCAATATTGTTGCACAAAAAATTGTCACCTTGGCATTCTGCAATCTGTATGAGTCCATTGTCACTTATACTTTCCTCCTTTGCAAGTCTTAAGCCTTAGTTCCTCATCTCAAGCCTTGAAAATAAGAGAAAGCCCTTAAAAGTCTCTAAAACTCTGGTTCCACACTTTCTCTTAGCATTACCTGCAGTCTCGCACCGAATGGTCATGTTCCCTACGCACTTGATTGCTCTGTCTCTGTGTTATGGGTGCGAACCCCTGTAAAATTTAAAAATACGCAAGTATATTCTTTAAAACTCACTTTGAGTCATTTCTAGAAGCTTGTGGAAGGAATCTTGAGGTGGAAAGTTCGCTCCTTTAAGGTTCATGTATCCCATACCTTAAGGAGCTAACCCCTTTATGTGAGGAGCTTATCCCTTTGAAGGAGGACTCTATCCCTTCATAGGTGGACCTGTAACCTCCTTCCTTTGCACTATAAAATGAAGCATTGGGCTGGTTACTAAGGAGGTTAAAAGCTGAATATTTTTGAGGTGAAATGCTACTAGAACTTAGTCTTCCTAATTGAGCTTTTGTGAGGAGAGATTACATACCTCTCTGATCTCATTTGGAAGAGTGTGAGGCTTGTAAAAGTAAAGGAGGTTCCTGTTTCGGACCCTAAGAGCTTGTACAACATCAAGGCTGAAAATGTTGTAAGTTTCTTCTATTTCAAAGTTAATACAAATAAGTTTGTTTTTCTCAATAAGCTGTGTTTTATGGTTTATTTTATGGATTCCTTGATCACCATAATGAACATCATTTATGATATTAGATATGAAGGTGTTATTTGATGTGTGCTTGTTTGTGATTGCAGGTTCTCAGTAGGAAACGTTTTTGGATGGTTGAAGGATGGCTGCTACAAACTAGCGTTGGACTTAAGGTAGGGCCTAAACACCTCTATAGTTTTTGTTATGAATCATATATGTTTAGAGAAAGATAGATTTACTTGTCCTACTTGTTGATAGATATCTTTTGATACTAGGGAGATCGGCTTTGTCCGCAAGATCAATTTATCCGGCCAACAAATTAGCGACCATACTGGGGATTTGAATTTGGTTTTTTGGTTTTCCTTTGTCTTTGACTTGAGAAACTTGTTCTCGTTTCTGGTTTTTGCTTGATGTGTGTGGGATTAGGTAGTTTTTAGGATATAGATTATTTTTTGTTTTTTTCGAAGTTTTCAGAGGACCGCACTTTCTTTTTATAGACAATGCAGGCATCTCTGCACTTTTCCTTTACTACACAGAGCGATACCACATCTAGTTCTATTGGAAGCCTGCAAACCCTGTGAAATTTTTGAAAAAACCTAAATTGTTTTCTTCCAGTTAAGTTTAGGTTTCATTTACTACTTTTAGTGTTTACCAAGATCTGCATGTATTCTATAAAAAATCTCTTGTGAATGAGTTCCATTGGTATTTTTTGTTTTAGATTATTTTTTAGAAGTTTTGCATGCCTGGAGTGGTTTTCACTTGGTCTCTATAGTGACTCAAAGATCAGAAGCCTAAGAAACCTTACATTACCCTGGTTTCTTTTTCTCTTCTTGATGAGTCTAACTGGTTTGTGAAATACGTCCTTGCTGAGAAATAGATTTCATTTTCTCTTTGCAAATCTTTGAACGAACTTGGTTGTAAGTTTTGAATTTCATTTTTATAAAAGAAAACATATCTAGATGTTTTTTTATTGATTTTTTATTCTGAATGAATTAATCGTTAGTTTACTGAACAACTAAGTAAGACGTCCTCAAAAAGAATTGAAGCTTTTTATTTCAATTAGGTTTTAAGAAACTTTTAGATCTCAAGATTAGTTTTGTAGTTTTGAGTGTTTTCTAGGAATTGTAGATCTCTTTTGAAAGAATTTCTTTTTGTAGTTTTGACTGTTGAAAAGGAAAGGGATTTATTGCGAGCATAATTAGTAGTCTCATTTTGAGTTCTTATTGAAAAAGACAAAAAGATTTTATTTTCATTTACATGTTGAAAGAAAGATTTGCTTTTCAAAGAATTGCATTCTCGAACTCTTTCTTTTAGCTAGAAATTCATTGAAATAAAAACGAACTATTTATCATTTTAGGTGCATTTTTTTTTAGTGTTTTTGGAGTCGATTCTTCACACCATCAAAGTTTCATTTCCATACCTATTTACTTAAGGAACAACTGATAAAAGTAATGCTTAATTAAAATTGATCTAGAAATCTTTTTTATTTCTAGGGCTCTTATCACCAATATAGCTTAGGCTAGTATCTTGGAGTAGGGAGTAATTAACTCTCCAAGATCGTAAAACAAACAAGTAGCTATATCTTGTGGTAGGAAATAAATCCAATTGTAATTGATATAATCTGGGAAGCTTCTCTTAAAGGAGTCAATCACGAGATCATATCCGAACCTTTGAGACAATCAAGTCTGTTTCATTGGGAAAGATAGAAGATTTGCGCATATTATAAATGGTAAACCTTGGATTAACCATTATCGAGGAGCTTGGGGTCACTTGTTGGCAATCCTCGGATTAATCATGTCGAGGAGCCTTCAAGGGGATTGAGCTTTGTTACTATGCCCTTACGCATAGATCAGACCGTAGACTATTCCCCCAGTTGTATTTTTTGCTATTGGTAACCTTAGTGTCCATAAACTTAAGATTATTTCCTAAGGTTACGGTGAAGGATGAGTCTCACTGTACCTAGAGTAGACATTGACTAGACTCACTTGGACTCTCTAGGGGGTTCTCTTCACTCGAGATGGTTTTATGAAGAAACTTGTGCCAGTCTGTTTCATTAAGTAGGTTGTCGAGGTAACTATTCCAACCGCCCTTTCTGTATTAAATTCTACGACGTTGGATTTCATCACCAACTAGTGTTTTTAGTACAGGAAGTTACTGTTTGTGTGTGGTTTGAACTCTTAGATTTTTTAGGCATGTGATTCAATTGTTTGTTTCTTTAGAGACTTTAGGTGGATTTATTGAATTTTTTCTTTGTTTGCGTGTGGGTAATTAAATATTTAATCATGCTTGAATTACCGAGACAATCTCGTAGACTTCGGGGGCAACCTCCCAACTATACACCAAGCCAGCTTGAAGGGCTACGAGTTCTTGTATCACCTAGTGACACTAGAGTTGGGTCACCAGAAGCCAGAGAGTCTTCCTTAATTGTTCATCCTGATTATCAAGTTCAAGAAACAGAGTATATTTCTTAGCCAATTTCATTTTCAGAAGTTACTGGTAGTATTTCTCCTACTAGTGAATTAGTTGAAGAGCCTGAAATTTTTGAGCCTAAAACTGAACCTGATACTACTCCATCTCCAGGATTTGCTTCTCCAACTTCTAGTGGTCCTGGTTCACCCAGGGTAGGCAATATCATTACCCAAAATCTTCCTTCTGGACTCATTTCTATTGAAGAATTTGTTAGTCTGGGTGAAGATATAACTCTCCCTGAAAATCAACCAACTTTAGAACTTAGGAAGCGTGAATCAATTTTCTACAGTCCTTTTAGGAGTGACACTTGGTACGTATCATTGACAATTTTTTTAGAAAACCCAGGTCTTAGCTTTTCACCACCTCAAATTCCTTTTCATCCTACGCCCAGAGGTTATTATCCTCCTTTGAATATGTCGAGATGGTCATCTATGTTTTCCCAAACACCGGAAACATTTTTATATGGCGGGCCTTCTGTTCCTTCGGGGTACTAGTCACTCACTGGTACTTTTTCAGGAGCGTCTCCTCAACCAATTAAACATGATATATCAATTAGTAATAATGGAACTCAACCATTGAGCGTAGAATAAATCTTTATGATGTCTGGTACTATTTCAAATCCACAATCTCAAGGTAGTCAATTACCGAGGGCAACCTCAAGGTAGTCTGTTACTGCCTGGAAGGAAACCTCAAGGTAGTCAGTTACCACCTGGGGGGAAACCTCAAAGTACTCAATTACCACCTGGGGGGCAACCTCAAGGTAGTCAGTTACCTCCTGGGGGGAAACCTCAAGGATAGTACATACCTTTGGGATAGTACATACCTCAAGGTCAACCCCAGACTCAGTACCTACCTCAAGGTCAACCCTAGTTTCAGTACGTGCTTCAAGGTTATCAACCTCAAGGTCAGTACCCAACTCAAGGTTTCCAACCACCTTCTGGTCAATCATTAGTACAAGGAGCTGGAAATGTACCATTTAATTATCAGCCCTATGCTCAACCTGGTTATGGTCCTCCATATGCTCAACCTTTTATGGGTCCATACCCCATAATGAACATGGTGTGGGATCCATCTCAAACTCAACAGACTTTGCAACCTAATGTGTAGTTATCAAGTCAACCTAGACAACCTTTTGTTTCTGGTCCAACCCAACAACCTGTCCAGCCTACTGTTCAAACCTCTGCACCTGGTGTAGTTCATCAGCCTGGGCCTAGTTCACCTCGAACTCCACCTCAAACTACTGCTGCAACTATTGCAGCTTCTATTCAATCTACATCACCTACTTCTGGAGTATCAGCAGCTCCAGTTTCTATTGTTCCTATGTCAATGCAAACTCCTCAAGCCTCTTTACCATAGTCAAGACCTATGGTTCAGACTTCAGTTCAGATGCCTGTAGGACAACTTGGTCCAAGTACGGTTGTCACAAGTCAAACCACAATTTACTTATCTATCATACCAGGGATAGTATCAATTCGGTCCTACTATACAAACCCATCTTATCAGTATCAACCATACCCTGGTTATACTTATCAACATCCTCTACACCCCCAGTTTGGTCCAGTTAATCTTGGTTTCCTAGGAGGTTATAATATTCCAAATGCAAATCCAATTCTAGGTTATCCTGGATATCCTCTTCCCGAGGCTGGTCTTGTTACCCAAGGTTTTCGAGACCCTAACCGTCAGTTACCTTTTATTGGAACTTTGGATTTACCTGATTTGTCACACCTTATGAACGATCAAATTAACTATCTTCCGTATTGGCCACCAATGCCTAATAAGTTGCCTAGTGATATTCCAAAGTTCGAGGGTAAGTCAGGAGAGGATCCATCAAATCATGTGATGACTTATCACCTATGGTGTGCATCTAATTCCATTATTGATGATTCAATTCGCTTACATCTTTTTCAACGCAGTCTGATAGGTCTTGCTGCCAAATGGTACATTGAGTTACCATGAGATTCTTTTTATAATTTTAGTCAGTTAGCCACTTCTTTCTTAACTCATTTTCAGTTGCTTGTCAGATACAACAATGGCACGGAATTGTTAACTTCATTAAAACAATCCACGTCCACATATATTTCTGATTATATTCATGAATGGCGAAGTAGACGGCGTTTGGTGAAAGTTTTTATTCTAGATCAAATTTTAGCGGAATGGTTTGTCAAATCATTATTACCTAAAATCGCTAAAGATGTAGCTAAGGCAGGAGTTGTTATGAAGAGCAATTAATTGCTCAGGCTCAGTACCTTGACCTCGTCTATACGTAGTCAAGTAGTTTACATGAAAAAATCCCCAACCTTCCAAAACACAATCAAATAACTGTAGCTCCTCCAAGGTCTCATGCCGCTGATGGTATGATTGGTTTAGTTAGTCCCAAAAGTAAGAAGAATTCTTCAAAGAATTCTTCTCCTATTATAACTTTACTAGATTCCCTGCCAGGGGACTCTTCCGCTAAAATACCTACTCATATCCATGTCGTAGAATCATCTATGACTAAATCAAAATATGGTGGTAAAAATAAGGGGAAGAAGAAAAATAAACAAAACTCAAAAAAGAAAATAGATAAAAATGAATCTACTGATGAGAAACGTAAACCTTGCTATCCTTGCCTCATTTGTGATGAGGAGAAGTTTACAAGAGACTGCCCACATCGAGCAGAGGTTGCGAAAATCGTCAAAGGTTCTCAAATGCCTGCTACCTTGAAGGATCCTTTTCCTATTCAAGATAGTTAGATGATTGGTTCTTCCTCAAATGCTTCAGAAGAATCCATTATGATGATGTCTCATGTCATGATTGTGATGCAATCGCAAGATTATGGTAATAAAAATCCTGTTGGTGGTAAAGAAGCAAAATCTTTTAATTCAAACCCATTAACTACAACTCCTCCTAGTTCTGATCCATTACAGATCGAGAAACCTAACCTTGACTTAGTAATCAAACTTCCTACTAAAGGTATACTTTGGAAATCATATTTCAATCCAAATATGAGAGTTACTCAGAATTATAACATTGTTGAATATTTAGCTATTTCTCCTTCTTCAATGTCAGCTTTGGAGGTGCTGCAATCATGCCCAGCACAACATAAGTTACTGTTGTCTGCTATAGGAGTTGTTGATATTCAGGATTCGAACCTAATAATCTTCGATTTAGAGAATAGTACACCTCGCCTACCTCATCAAATGGCTTTCTAGATTCTAGTGTTAGTAAAAAACAGACTTTGCTTTCAGACTGTGATTGATGAGGGAGCTTCTACGTGTATTAAGTCAATCCAGTGTTGGAGATCGCTTGGTTCTCCTACACTCAATCAGCCTCCGACAATTCTAAATGCTTTTGATGGCCGAGGGTTCCATCCTTTTGGCATTTTACAAGATTTTCTTATAGGGGTTGAAGGCAAAACTGTAAATCTAGATGTGGAAGTGGTTGATGCCCCTCTAGATTGCAACCTTATCTTGGGTCACAGTTGGTCTTATGCTATGACTGCTATTGTTTCATCGATCTTTCAGCTTATCAAGTTTCCTCATAATGGAAAGATCGTTACGATACACTAGTTGACTTATTTTTCATCTGACCCAGCCTCTTTAAATAGTATTCAGCATGTCGGTAAAACGGCTATCCCTTACAAGGATGTTGGGGTAGGTTCGATTAAAGATTCTGATTTACTAGGAAATTTTTCCTTCCTTCCTCTTAACATATCGCCTTCTATTGCAACTATTCATATGATTTCATCGAACACTATTACTTTTGATGATCCTTGGATCGTACCTTCCGATTCTGAGGTGGATTCATTTGGTAGCGCGATGCCTTTGAGTCCCTTTGAAATTGCATATCAGGCTGTATAGTCATTTTTTGACTCTTCTTCAACCAAAAATAATCCAATGAATGTTGTCCATGGGGAATCACTTTCGATATCAACCTGAGCTTCAACAACATTTTCTGATATTGTTCATACCGATGAGCAGATTCGCGAACTTTTGTCTATTAATGATTTACCATGGGAATATATTGATTATCGATCTTCATTTTTACCTGAGCTTGATCATTTTGAAAATGATTTTTCATCTATTTTTACTACTAACTATGTCAAAGAACCACAGAATCCAATGCAACATCCTGATTCTGAGTTAAATTTGGGAAATATCTCTCGAATGATTCCTATTGACATTTCAGTTAAACCCAGAATTATTGAAAACATTCATATAGGTGCTTCCTGTACGGACGATGAAATCCAAACTTATAAAGCCCTATTTCAATAATTCCGCAACGTGTTTTCCTGGTCATATGAAGAAATTCCAAGAATCGATCCATCAATTGCTATCCATGAAATTAAAACTTACCCAGATGCTAAACTTGTCTGGCAACGTTTGTGTCAGATACATCCAAGAAAAGTTGCTTCTATTAAAGTTGAAGTTGAGAAATTACTTCGAGCAAGTTTTATATATCTAATTCCCTTAATAGATTGGGTATCGAATATTGTTCTTGTTAATAAAAAGAAAGGAATGATAAGAATATGTATTGATTATAGGCATATTAATTGAGCTTGTCCTAAAGGCAATTATCCAACCCCCTATATCGATCAGATTATTGATGATTGTGCTGGCAGTGAAATGTTCTCCTTTATGGATGGTTTTTCCGGTTACAATCAAATTAACATACTTACTGTTGATCAACCTAAAATGGGTTTCATTTGTCTATGGGGGACATTTTCTTATTGCAAATTACCTTTTGGATTGAAGAACGTTGGAGCAACTTTTCAAAGGGCTATGTCTTGCACATTTCATGACATCAAGCACATTGTGCAGCCTTATCTCGACGATTTACCTGCCCATTCATTACATAGAGTTAATCATCTCACTCATTTATGAGCTATATTTATGAGATGTAGGCATTATTGAATTCGGCTGAATCCACACAAATGTGTATTTTCTGTAGTAACGGGTCATTTACTGGGATTTGTAGTTTCAAAAGCTGGCATTCATGTCGATCCCTTGAAGGTTGAAGCTATCGTCAAATTACCTCCTCCTTTGACTCTTCACCAAATCCAAAGTTTGCAAGGGAAAGCAAACTTTTTACGTCGTTTCATTCCTAACTATGCCAAGATAACAAAAGGTTTTACCAGGTTGTTGAAACAGAATACCCCATTCTTTTGGGATGAGATCGCTGACAAATCTTTTGATGCACTTAAACACGCGTTAACCCATGCACCATTATTGCATCCTCCCAACTACAACCAGGATTACTTTTTGTACCTTGCTGCTTCTCATTCCACCATTGGGATGGTTTTAATTCAATAAGATGAATTCAACAGTGAACATGTGATTTACTATCTTAGTCGAACCCTAAATCCGACTGAGTTTAAATATTCGCATGTGGAGAAATTGGCCTTGGCAGCTGTTCAAGCTGTCCAACGATTTCGTCACTACATCTTATTACGCAAAACCACGATAATTTTTTTATTGTAACCCTATGATGTATATCTTGACCAAACAATTGCTAAGGAGCAAGTATTCCAAATGGATAGTTATCCTGCAGGAATTTGACTTGGAATTTGAAAAATCCAAGGCAAAGAAATCTTTGGTTTTTACGGAACTGATGTGTGATTTCCCGCATACTGATACTGAAACTATGGTGGAAGAGCCCATTGCAGATGAATCCTTATTTCTTATTAGTACTCTTGATCCATGGTATGGAGATATTATTATTTATCTCCAAACCCAATCTTTTTGGCTTGAAATCGCATAATCTTAGTGAAGGAAAATACGTTTCCAATCCCAACAATACAATATTATTGGAGATACACTTTATCGTCGTGGGGCGGATTCTGTTTTCTGACATTGTCTAACTCATGAAGAAGCTGAAAAGGTTCTGAATGACTGTCACTCTAGAGCATGTGGCAGTCATATGTCTGGGTATGCCACAACCCAAAAGATATTGCGCGCTGGTTATTTCTGGCCATCCTTATTCAAAGATTGTATCTATGCAGTCTGGAAATGCCACAATTGTCAAATTTTTTATCGTAATATGCATGCTCCACCCACTACTCTCCACCCTATAATTGTTGTCGGTCCTTTTGCAAAGTGGGGTATTGACATTATTACATGTGACCCTCACTCGGCCAGGGGACATGCATATATCATCCTTGCGGTAGATTATTTTACTAAGTGGGCCGAGGCGATGCCTACATTTTCGGCAGACGGAAAAACCGTTGAAATTTTCATTTTCAATCATATAATTGCTAGATTCGGTGTTCCTCAAGCTATTATTACTAATCATGGGAGTCATTTTCGAAACATCATGATGACTAAATTGACAGATCAACTTGGCCTGTGTCACGATAGTTCTACTCCATGTTACACACAGGCTAATGGTCTGGTTGAAGCTATCAATAACGTTTTAGTCACTATGATCCAACGAATAATTGGTATTCATACGTCGAATTGGCATAACATGTTATTTTCATCACTTTGGGCATATCGAACCTCAGTAAAAGCATCAACTGGTTTCACTCTTTTTCAACTGGTTTACAGTTTGGAAGTAGTGTTACTTATTGAATGTGAAATTCCATCTTTGCAATTAGCCATAAAATTACTCCCAGCCACTTCTGAAGAGGAGAAACATTTTTTGTACTTAGCTCAGTTAGATGAGAATCGACGCAATGCTGCATTAGCAATCGAGATTCATGCGAAACGAATAAAAGCTCAGTACGACCGAAATGTTACACCTCGTAATTTTTCGGAAGGACACCTAGTTTTACTATACGATCAAGCAAACGATAAGCTAGGGGTTGGAAAATTTGTACCTATGTGGCATGGTCCTTATATTGTTAAGCGAAAGCTGGCAAAAGGGGCTATGAATTGGTAGATTTTGACGGTGTCTCTTTTGGTAAACCCAAAAATGGGCTTTATCTGAAGAGATATTATGCTTAAATTTTGGTGTGGAGATTTTTGTTAGAGTAGTAGCTGGTGTGCTTTAGATTAGAAAAGTGTGCCTATTTTAAAGAGTGCTTTTATCATTATTCCTTCTTATCTTGATTTTACTCTTGATATTGCAGATGTCGACATCTCTTCAAACATACATTGGTTTTGCTGATGGTGCTTGTCGTAGTACACGAAACATTTCTTCCGCAGCTTGGGTGATTTATTCACCCTCTGATGAGTTGGTATCTATGCATGGGGTAAGCCTCGGTAAAACAACGAATAACATTGCAGAGTATAGTGCAGTGATTGAGTTATTATCTGAATCCATCTCATTTGGGATTCAGAGTTTGATTGTTAGTTTAGATTCCAAACTCGTTGTATTACAGCTTAACAGGGTTTATGCCATTAGAAATCCAATGTTATTAAGATTATTTTTAAGAGTTTGTCTCTTGGAACATGAATTTGATTACATTGAATATCAACATATTCTAAGATATTTAAATACATTAGCAGATGTAGTTGCTTCTTGTATGATAAATATACATTTTCAATAACCAAAACAGTAAATTTATAACATTCCATAACATGTTACACAATATAGCCAGTAGTGGTGATATATCAAAGTATAAAAATGTCTCAAATATACATCGTCCTCGATCATAGGTTGAAAACCACCTTATGATCGGAAAAAATGATAATACAAAAAGACATAAAATGTTGTGTGAGTCTACAAAAGCAATCATCCTATCCCTGGTGATGATCACGATAAGAAACCACTGCTCAGGCCACTCTACAAAGGAACCTCCTAAAATGTCCTGGGACCCCAATCACATATCGTTGTAACCTAAGTGGAATATCATCTATGCCAGTCTCTGGAATATTTGTTGTCAAACGCTCTAGATGATTCTCCAATTCGGTCAGCATTGGTCCTGTGGGGCCGGTACTGTTGCAGTTGGGTGTCTCCTCTCATAGGGCTGGAGAGTGGCTAGTTGTCATGGACCCACATCTGCATTTAAAACTTTTTACTGTTAGTTTTGGATGATTTAAAAATAAAAAAAAACTAGTTAAAATTTAGAAAGTATTGAAAATGATTTTACCTGAATCGTCTCACAGCTCTCTTGGTGGAAGAGTCATGTCTGGGTCACCACGATAATCCATCCCAGCATATGGAAAATCCTGAATTACGAAAAGTTGTTTTCTCAATCAACGAAAATACTCAGGCAGAAATCGAACAACCTCTGAACCCTCCTCAGGATGACGGGCCATTACTGCAACCCAACGCATTAGCCTAGGCTCTCGAGGAAGTCTAGCCTCAATGGAAATCTGTTGTGAGACCAGCATAGGGACCCTTTCTAGACCAAAGCTCACAACCAGGAAACCATATCTAATTTTTTTTAGTTGTCCGCTCTTTGCTCTAGTTATTTGGTCTTTTACATTCGCCAACACAACGTCGCACCAGTTGAAGATGGTACCTTGATAATAGTCTACTGCCATTCGCATCTGAGATCTGGTAGCTACATGCAATGTTGCACTTCTACATATTCTGGTGATAGTAAATGCAATAACCTTAATTTCAGAACATGTGATAGTTTTAATATCGATCAGTTTGTCCTCTATTTGATCATTGCAAAACTCCAATCGAAGACTAGTGACAGACTGGCCACCTGGCCTAGTCGCGAAAATAGATAATCGTTTGCCTCTCTTGGCAAATCAGTCAAGAAATATATGTCCTCTAGCTCAATTTCGAGCCGATAGCCACTAATCATGAAACACTGGTCCTGTATGTTCCACCTATCTACCAGCGATTGCAAGAAGTCTACTTGGGCCCTCATGCCTAGTATGGCCCAGAATTTAAACAGTCCACATGATTTCAATGCCTGTATTGTGGGTGGATGAATTAATGTGGAAAGATCCACATCCTCATGCTTGTGTTCCCACCAAATAAGCATTTTGTATGCCCTACATTGCAAAAACGACATATTAGAACAAGGTAGTTCAAACATTTTTAGGCGGAAATGGAGAAGTTTGAAATTTTAAAATCTATTTCATGGGGTCCGCACCCACTGGTTATAGACAATGCGTAGGTCCGCACTCGTCGTAAGCAATAGGTGTAGACCCACGAATTTTTTCTTTGTAGAAAAAAGTCAGGGTCCGCAGGGGCCGCATGTTGCACCTGCAGACCCCGCTAGCATTTTTCTAAATCAAATTCTCTTTAAAAAATCAATTTTAAAGCCAAAAAATGAAATGTAAAGAGTTGAAATGCAAGATAAGGATGATGTGGATTACTTGGAGCTGACGGTTTTCAATTCTAACAGACGAATTTTCCGCAATCTTCACAGGAAGTTTCTTACCCAAAAGCTCTCACTTCTCACTTTGAAATCAAATGGTAAAAATTAATTTACAAAAGCCCTTTCTATAAGCTTTTTTGAATAAATAAATTTTTAATTTATTTATTTTTCACTTTAAAAAGGTAATTTTTGATGCATTTTTATTTATCTTAAACAGGTATGAGTAATGTTTTGATTTTTTGTGCAGAATATTGGATTTTTCAGGGAAAATTGATCATTTTCAATAGAGAGCATACTCTTTTCACTTTTTCGGACTCTCCCAAAATTTATGAAAAAACGAAACATAGGAGTCCTCTTTAAGTTCTTTTCTGACTCATAAAATATGAAAAGATTGTCGAGTTTTTCCTTTTTAAACTTGTTAAAACGGAATTAAAAAGGTAGTCCACTTACAGCTCTTTTCTGACCATATAAACATGAAAATATTGCCGGACTTTTCTCATTTCAAGTTTGATATTGGTTATAAAACGAAGTGTCTTTGATCATTTTTTTACTTTTTCAGATCAGAGCCACTAATTATGAAAATTACTCCTTGATCGTAATGGTCAAGTGGTTCTCTCAAGTATTATTTTATACTTTTTCGGGCTTGGGGGACACAAATTTACGAAAAGGGACACCCACGGAGTTTCATTAAGTTTTTCTTCTGACTCCCTAAAATTGAAAAACACCAATTTTTTCCTATACTAGACTCATTAAAATTTAACAGTAAAGGACCTGTTTAATTTTAAATAAGAACGAACCACTCCTTCTTAGGGTTCAAATTTTAAACTAAGTTGGACCCATCTGAAGGATGAGCTTATAAACAAGCAAATATTATCTTCCTCAAGCTTGTCAAAAATAAAGAGGTACTTGTTAGAAATGGTGGGGGAAAAGAGAGAAAAATGAACTCATTTGTTACACTTTGTGTTTCAGAAAAGCAATTAACCACTCTTGAACATGACACTTTTGTTCACCTGGGTTGGGAAATCCTTTTCCTAATAGTTAATCAAACCATATTGAAAGTCTCTAGCCGGTTTCTGGGTATTAGCTTTGGGGCAACTGTCACCAAACCATCTGCAGTGTCATTATGTGTTCAAGAGACCAGTTCAAATAAACCATTCATCTGCAAAATATCTGTCATCCATTTTGACCATCCCTGAGTTATTCCTTGCCAAATATATTTCTTCAAAACTTGATTTATGATTTCATGTTGTGGGCTTGCCTACGACGGATCACTTTCTATCGACTTCAGCTCATTATCTAGAAAGATGATCTAGGAATTGTTAGTACCTTGGAATCTGCATGCCCTAATGGCAGGTTTCTCACCTTCAACAATAGGTTGCATCATTGATCTTTGATCAAAGGATTCTATGACATGTTCGACATCAGCTCATCTATTCGCATTTCATGGATTGTACTGAGTACTTTGAGAGTCATTGACATTACTGGTGGTTTCTCTCACACTTGTTAACAGTTCACATCATTGACTGGTAATCAAGTGGTTTCTACCATGTTCGACTTCGACACATTCATTCACATGGATAGAATCGTTCTCGTTCGGGAAGCATAAATCAAGACCTTGGATCTAGTTTCTACCATCTAGGCTGTGAGAAATTTTGTTATTCATTATAAAGTGGACTATTCATAAACAGATGGTTGCACCCATATCGTGTCTACATACTTCTATACTCGTGGTGTATTACAAAATCATTCCTGTATCAAAACAGTTTGGTTAGTTTTTTAGTTAGTTTTATCTGAGTATGGGAATGCCTACCTCACTGATGATATGCTCACATATATATATTTTGCATTGAATGTTTTTATAGGTTTTGACTAGGGTGTCCATAGGATGATCCTTGAAATGATAAAGTACTTCACTCTTCATAATATTACAAACTCTATCTTCATCTATTACAGACTTCGCACTTTAGGGGGCAATCTATTGCACAAACGATTGTCACCTTGGCATTTTGCAATCTGTATGAGTCCATTGTCACTCATACTTTCCTCCTTTGCAAGTCTTAAGCCTCAGTTCCTCATATCAAGCCTTGAAAATAAGAGAAAGCCCTTAAAAGTCTAAAGCTCTGGTTCTGTACTTTCTCTTAGCATTACCTGTGGTCCCGCACCTAATGGTCATGTTCCCTGTGCACATGACCACTCTGTCTCTGTGTTATGGGTGCAGACCCTTGTAAAAGTTAAAAAGGCACAAGTATATTCTTTAAAAATCACTTTGAGTCATTTCTAGAATCTTCTGGAAGGAATCTTGAGGTGGCAAGTTTTCTCCCTTAAGGTTCATGCATCCCATACCTTAAGGAGCTAACCCCTTGATGTGAGGAGCTTATCCCTTTGAAGGAGGACTCTATCCTTTCATAGGTGGACCTGTAATCTCCTTCCTTTGCACTATAAAATGAAGCATTGCGTTGGTTATTGAGGAGGTTAAAAGATGAATATTTTTGAGGTGAAATGCCGCTGGAACTTAGTCTTCCTAATTGAGCTTTTGTGAGGAGAGATTACATACCTCTTTGATCTCATTTGGAAGAGTGTGATACTAGTCAAAGTAAAGGAGAATCCTATTTCGGACCCTGGGAAGAGCTTGTACAACATCAAGGCTGAAAAGGTTGTAAGGTTCTTCTATTTCAAAGTTAATACAAATAAGTTTGTTTTTCTCAATAAGTTGTGTTTTATGGTTTATTTTATGGATTCCTTAATCACCATAATGAACATAATTTATGATATTAGCTATGTAGGTGTTATTTGATGTGTGCTTGTTAGTGATTGTAGGTTCTCAAAAGGAAACTCTTTCAGACGGTGGAAAGATGGCTGCTAAAAACTAGCGTTGGACTTAAGGTAGGGCCTAAACACCTCTATAGTTTTTGTTATGAATCGTATATGTTTAGAGAAAGGTAGATTTACTTGTCCTGCTTATTGTTAGATATATTTTGATACTAGGGAGATTGGCCTTGTCCACAAGATCGATTTATCCGACCAACAAATATGCTTGCCACTAGAAAGTTGTTGTCCTCGGATATATCTTTCTAACGAGGTATTATGCACGTTAAACGAAGATGATTTACCAAAGTTACGACCTCGGGAGGTTGATGTACCAATTTACCCAAATGGGGCCCATTGTTTTGGTGCTTCATCACCTAGGGTTGGGTTTTTGGATGTTTATTTTTTTCCATTATTCCTTAATAATAAATAGGGGTTCAATCCTCATTATAACTTAGTTAAAATTCATGTAGCTACCACATCTCTCCTTAGAGATAAACTACCATCGCCCGAGCTAGTTTTATTTCCCTTCTATTTGTAAGCATGTTTCAATATTTAGCATTAATGAAATGAAGTGTTATTTCTACTACATCTCTGCATTTATGGTTATATCTGTAATTTGTTGCATTCCTGTTTATGTTCGGATTAGTGGGAGTGTCTCTTCCACTCATAGATGTGGGTGAAGGGTTCTCCACTATAGTTCATTATCAACAATGGGATCCAAAAGAACCTCATCTTAGTAGAGGTCATTAAGAGGTTAGGTCTACCGACCACACCACGCCCACAACCATACACCCTCGAGTGGATTCACCAAGGATGAGATCTTTGTGTCAATTATCAGTGTCACTTTCCCTACAACATTAAACCTTTCACAGATGAGGTATTCTATGATGTTTCTCCTCTTGAATTATGTGATGTTTTATTAGGCCAACCATACTTGTGGAAGCATCATGATGTGTATGAGTCCAGACCTCACACTTTTATTATTACTTTGGGTATAAAACTATACAAGATACTGAAGTTAGCCCTACCTACTGACATTTATTTGATCTCTGCTAAGCAATGCAGTATGATCATCTCCAATAATAGGAAATTTGTTTTCTTTCTAATTTTCTCTCAAATTAAGGGGAAGATTGTGAGCACATCCATGGCCCCCAAAAAGGTTTCCCCTGTGCAACAAAAGAAAATTGACAAAGTTGTGGAGGAGTGTACAGACATATTTTCCTCACCCACAAGGGTACCCTTGCACTATTAGGTTAACGATTCGATTGATTTGACTCTTGGGGAACCTCTATCTAATGGGTCAGTATACCACCACTCCCCTTTGGAAAACGAGGAAATAAAGTAGCATATCTAGTAGCTGCTACAAAAAGGGCACATCCAACCAAGTTCCTCACCTTGTGGGAGCCCAATTTTACTTGTAAAGAAAAAGGATGGTACCTAGAGACTTTGCATTGATTATAAGGAACTATATAAGATCACTATCAAGAATAGATACCCGATCCTACAAATTGATGACCACCTATACCAAATCAAGGGGGCTAACTACTTTAGCTATATTGATCTAAAGTCTATATATCACCAAGTTCCTATAGAATGCACATATGTATAGAAGATTGCCTTCAAATCCAAGGAGAGCCTCTTTGAGTGGTTGGTCATGCCCTTCGGGTTGCCAAATATCCCTACAAATTTTATGAGGTTGATGGATGAAATATTGTGGTCTTTCATCAATTCATTTGTGGCTGTATATATGGATGTCATCCTCATCTTCAACAAGAGTTGGGTAGAGTCATTGGAACAAATTCAGCAGGTTCTTCAGACCCCTGCGACAACATAAACTATGTGCTAATTTGGAGAAATGTTCCTTTGGCATGATTAAGGTCCAATACCTGAACTACATAATTGATGAGAAACGTGTGCATGTGGATTCTGTTAAGATCCATGTCATTCAGGATTGGCCACCCTCGACAAATCTCACAGAGCTTCACAAATTTTTTAGCCTTGCATTTTTCTATCAAAGGTTCATGTTGGGATTATCTCATATAACTTAGCCTTTGAGTCAAATTACCAAGGGTGAAGTGAAAGTTTTTTTTTTTGTTTGAGGCACAACAAATGGGATTGGTCAAGATGAAACATCACCTTTTCTCTGTTCCAGTAGTCACATTTCCAGATCTAAAACAACCATTTGAGATTGAGACATATTCCTTCAACTATGCTATTGGTGTAGTTCTCACCTAGCAAGAGCATATGGTGGCCTATCATAGTGAGACACTCTTTGATACTATTCAGAAATACCCTGCCTATGATAAGGATATGTTCTCCATCATGCAGGCTTACCAATAGTGGAAACATTACAATATGGGGATGGAGGTTATCATTCACAGAAATCATTAATCTCTTAAGTTTATATAGAAACAGGGGAAGTTGTAGAACAATTGCCACTAGAAATAGTCCAAATACCTACAACAATTCCATTTGAAAATTAAATACAAGAAGGGTAACACCAATAATGTTTTAGATTTCCCCAGACAGCCCTAGGTTGTGGAACTAACCACTTTTCTCAACTCTTTTGGGAATGAGGCTTATGGATGGTGGCAGCTATATACAAATGATCCAAAATTTTTCACCACATAGTAGATGCTGATGGATGGCAATAAAGTACCATAATTCCACCTCCAGGATGAATTTTTATGCTACCTAGGGCACCTTTTTGTTATTGCAAGCAAGCATGGCAAGCTAATTTGGAAAGCACATTATAGTCAGGTTGCAGGACATTTTGGTTTGGAGAAAACCATGGCAGTACTGCAGAAGTATTTTTATTAGCCAAAACTCAAACAATATGTTGGAAAGTATATCAGATCCTGCAATTCCTGTGTAACATCCCTAGTGAAAATTCCATGTAATAAAAGTTAATAAAGGCAAAATGATAACCACTGTTGATGGGAAACTTATTCCAAGATGAATGTTGGGAAAAATCATAGCGATGGGGATCTCTTGCGGTTGATTAATGTCTAAGGAAATTGGCAAAGGCAATGGTTAAGGCTTTGGAAAGGTAAAATGGAACTTTTGGCACATTTATTTATGAAAAGAATGAAAATTAGGAGAAAAGGGAAGTGAAAGGTAATAGGTTGCATGTGAGGATGAAATTGAAGGAAAATAATGGAAAATGAAGGAAATAGAGGCCTCATTCATAAAAAGGCTTATGAGGCTCAATTGGTAACCTTTTGTCAATTCAATTTTGGAGCTCTCTCTCATTATTCTCTCTCTCATACTCTTGGATACTTAGATTTTTCTTGGAGCACTCTTTAAGGGTGTGGCATACTTAGATTTTTTGAGCAAGAAGGCAAAGGAAGAGCAGGAAATCCCAAAAGGACATTGGTATAAACAACTACAATGAGATTTTCTTGTAGGTACCGAGTTGCATGTATGTTTTTCTCACTAGTTTTTGCATGCATGGCATATGCATGTGGATTATTGGTCATTATCTATCATTGTCATGGAGTATTTGCCGGATTAACAATGGATTTCCAAGCCTTGCCATTTCCTGGATAGCCATGGAGATTGCGTGTTTATTTCCTTGTTTTTTTTTATGGCTGGTTCTCATGTTTCTTAGCTTGGGTTGAGTTACTAGTTCCTAGAGCCTTGGTTGGACAAATGCTCTGGAGCCCTGTAACAGCTTGGTTTGAGTTACTAGTCCCATAGTCTTTCTTTGAAAAACACTTTGGAGCCCAGGGGCAAGTGTGGGTTGAGTTATTAGTCTTGGATCCTTGGTTGGAACAAACGTTCTAGAGCCCTATAAGGCTTGGATAAAGACCAACGTGATGATGGTTTTGTGATGTCCGATTATGACACGGAATCACTATTTGATGGGTTGATGTGGATGGCATATGGAAGCCTTGGATGGTTTTGGATTTATGTGTTCTATGAGATCCCACATTAGTGCTTGGTATATGGCACGGAGGCAAATGGTTGAAGAGAGATTTGGCTTAGCAATTATATAATCGGGTAGAACGTGGAAGTCCCATCCTGGGTTTGGATTTTGTATCATCAATATGAGATTATTTCTCCTTGTATTTCTGTGAGTATTATACTAGTTTATATGTGGATCATATGGCTGTGATTTCATTTGTATTTTTGATGCTATTATGCTGGTTATATATATGTTTTATGACAATAGCTATGTATGGATCTCACCATGCCTTTACTAGTAAATGAATGAATAATGTATCTATGACCTAATGGATGAAATGACAGGTGATTTGTTGAGGCATCAATGATTATTAGTGATTCTTAACTAAGTATGAGACCCCTATGCTCAGATATGCTATTTATACCTATATATTACATATTCGTGATATGTTTAATGAACTACCTATCATGGCTAGTAGGGGTCCCGTCAAGGTCTTATTCAAGTGATTGCATTTGTACTGTCATTTCCTTATTAATTTATTTTTCTAAGGATTTCATTCAATTCTAGGTAGTGACTTGGGCTCTGGGCTTGAACAAGTGGCTCAAATCCTGGGGACACTGGCACAACACTACGCAAAATAGTCATTGGAAGCTAGCTTGCATGTCTGTGAGAGTGTCCAAAGGTCCTTGGACACTAGCATGCCAATAGCATGAGAGCATCTAGAGGTCAAGTGGTTCAAAATATTAGTGGGACCTAGGGGTTGGTTGGTAGAAAGGTTGGATTGGGTCTTGAGAGTCCTAATGTTGATGTTAAATATCTATATGGTGTGTTTTTGTGAGTTCTACTTCCTTAACGTGACTTGGGAGGTCGAATCATATCATAGTGGCCTCTCATTGCATATTTACCCCGGTTGACCGGTTTCTTGGGTAGATGTGGGAGGAGGGTGTTAGAAAGTTGTATTAGAGCATGGTTCACTCCTCGAATTAGATGGGATGTGTGTGGGTCATGCATGCATGTCAGTTTCATGTGTGTCTCTTATGCTTGCATTCTGTATGCTTGTTTCATTCACATAATGTTAATCATGGTCGTAGTGACTTTTCCATGTGGAAGTTGATGTTGTTATTATGGGATGCATTGTCATGAGTGTATGACTGGTTACATGTTGTGATGTGTTGCTTACATGTATCATTATTTTATGTGTGGTTTCATTCTTGTAGGTTGGTTACAAGTATTGTTCATTTATGATTTATCATATGTGTTTATGCATGTGTGTGGTTGGTTTCACATTACTTACACATATTCATGTTTGCATGTGGTCAACTGTACAATGATGTAGTGGATGTTGTCATGCATGAGGTCATGGTATGCATTGTTAATAAGGTCATGCATTGATGACTGTACCCTAGCTAGAATGATGGTTGCATGGTTATGTTAGCGTTTGAGATTTCACCTAGGATGAGATAGACAAACCTCAAAGCTACATCAAACCATTTCACCTCGTAGCTAGCCCTACGAGGTATGAGAAGGCTCTCTCGGGTCAAACTTGATAATTTTCTCAATAAGATGACTTTTACCAATTAGGAATAAAGATTTTAGGCTAGTAAACGGATAAGGGGAATTGATTTAAAGTTTTTGGGTTTTTTGGTGGCAATTGGAGGGAGTGCAATTCAGGGTGCGGGGATTGAGCTCAGCTTTTGCAGGTGGGTCTTTGGGGCAAGGTAGGAGTTTATGCTGATGCCTTTAGCTGAAAACGATGATCAAGGAAGAAAGGAGAGAGGCTAAAGAGGGTGAAAAATGGATTCAAATCCTCTCTAGACAGTGGAAAACATAAATTTTAAACAAAATTGAAAGCTGAGCATGGCATGCATGAATTCAAACTGTATCACTTCTTTTGTTTAAATAGCAGCAAGAGATTAAGAAATGGAACACATAAAAACACTTACAATAACAGTAGGAAACACACCATCAACATAATAATCCACAAGAATCCACAATGAAGTCTGCAAAACCCTGGCCTTCCTTTTCCTCAAATTGCAGAAAATACAAGTCACAAATACAATAACACTTCTCCCTCTAGAGTCCAACCATGAAAATGAGAAAGAGAAGGCATAATATAGAAGGTCTAACCTCTTCCCCCACCTCTAGGGTCGAGCTCAGCTTCCTAGGAGCTGTTACAACTAATTCTAAATCAGTCACTAGATAATAGGCCAGCTCAACAACTTGCCTCTAAAAGTTAGGAAGCCTATCCATGCATTAAATATTCACTATTTACATCAAAGGAGCTTCTAGAAGAGATAAAGAAGAGTAAAAAAAATTTATCAAAGTGCCATGAAAATATTACATTTATCCATGATTCACAAGTAAAAATAGGCAACCATAGTCAAAACAGTGTTTTCTGACCAAAACAGTCGATTCTGGCAAAGTTTGCTCTCATGTCCGCGCCCCCTGTCTCTCGTGTCCGCGCACCTTTGCAGCAACTTTTGAGTGGGTTCCACTGGTCCAAATCAAGTGCAAGATAGCTCATTGGAAATCTTGGCCTGTCTACTTTCCATCCCAAGTGGAATTTCTGAATTTGGAGTTGTTTTGCCCCCTCAAAAACCATTTCGCCCAAGGTCACTTTCTGCAACTCAAAAAGTGGGCAGAAAGTCATTTTTTTGATGTATTTTGAGCTTTTGGAGGCTCAAATCTCAAAATTAAACTTCTCCCGAGTACTGGTAATTTTTCTCTTGGCATTCCCTTTCCAAAATGCCAAGTTTGAAAAATTCCGAGCAGTCCTTCAAAATGTCCGCGCGCGCGACGCGGACGCGACACGGGAAAAACCTGTAATTTTACCAAAA
>APFE030258548.1:76119-121170 GCA_000404065.3 Pinus taeda
AATGCCCTGCTGCCTCAACTGATGGGAAACAATGAGCTGAATGAGACCATGATGGCACAGACTCCTATGCTGCTGGGCTGGGGTCCGCCTCTGAAATACGGATGACATCCTCTGAATGTCTTGGTAGAAGAAAACCGGGATTTTCATCATCCTCACCCTGGTAAAGTGCATCAACATGCGAATATGACAAGTGGAGACCAGTGAAAATCTTCCGTCACATGTAAAGTACTGCATGATAAGCTTCATGATCGAAGCATACTCCGCCTGGAGGAATCTGGAAGGAAAGATCCCTGACAAGTGGCTCACAAATGAGGGCCTGACATATGGCTCAAAAAAGATAAAGTCCAACAGTTTGCGCTTGGGCCACACTTCCCCTACATTCGGTATCCCGGTAGCCTCTGAAATCATCTCTGGAGATAACACAAAATTCACCCCTGCAAGAGTGACCTGCCCATCATGAAGGTGAAAAACAAATAAACGTGCCAACTCACTATGATGCTGAATGTGAGCAAGCCTCTCACATAACTGAAAACATGACATGTACCGAAAACCGTTCATTGCCAAAGGACAAGCCTGCAATGCTGCCAAAGAAGTAGGTTCCTGTCTCCTATGATGACCACCCCTCTTAGGAACCCTCTGCTGTACCACCACCTCTGTAGCTGATGAATGGTCATCACTAGGCTCATAACTCTCGGTGTCTGACATGGTTTTGGAACCAGATGAGCAAGCTGAAAGGTAAATAGAACTGCTGCCTCTGCCTGCAAAATGCTGAGAAGTATGCTGTTTTCAAGGGGAAAAATCATAAGGGAACTGTTAGGGGAGGGATTTTTAATAAGGAATGGGAAATAAAAACAGGGATTTTTAGGGAAAATTCACAAAATGTAACACATACCATCTTATCATTTTTAAGAAATCATTTGCAACGAAACCATGTATGATAGGGACCAAGGGAAAGAACATATGTTATGACAGGGGTATGGGACAACATTGTCCATTTGATTTTTGTCTTTTAATGAAGCAAACTCTGTTATCTGAAAGGATTCATATGCATTTAGTGACAAGGGAAAGAGAGCTTCACTTGTATTTTTATCAAAACGAGATTTGACAACTTCAAGGGAATGGTAAAAAGGGAAAACAAGGTTTGTTTTTGGGAAGCACAGCAATATGATTTTATAGACCAAAAAACACAGCAATATGTCCATTATAAATATATACACAACTGCATTCTTTAATGTTTCCTTTTTTATAAATCTTATAACAGCAGCCTGCCCTTTTTTTATACCCAATAATATCTCTGTTTTTCATATTTTGGGTCATTTTGGCATTTTATTTTTATTTTTCTTTTCACATCAATTTTTTATATATATATATATTTTATTCTTTTTGTTTTATTTTCTTGCTGTAGGTCCATGTAATTTTCTTGCTGTGGGAAGGAGAAGGGCATTTTAGGGTTTGTTGGAACATGAAGGATATTAGGGTTTATTGAAGAAATTTGGGAAGGGAAAGATTTTGAAGGAATATGGGATGGAAGCCTTGTATTTCTTGCAAACGATATAAATGAGATAATAAGATAAATATGTAGCAGCATTTGTGAATTTAATTGCCAAGGGAACAAGGATGGGATAAGAGGGATTTTAACCTTGAAAAACAAACAAACCCTAGCACATTTGCCTACATTAACAACATTTAAATTCACCATTTCTCTTGCAAATTTTTGAAGAAGAAAACCATGAGACATGTCATCATGCAATCATCACTTGCCATCATGGATAAATTTGGAGCTTACCTGGTCGATTTAGCAATTTGGGAGGGCGATTTGGGCGATTTAACAAGTTTCTAGCGAACCCAGCTCGACTAGTCGCACCTCCAACTCGACTAGTCACACCTCTCTGACTCGTCGCTCGAGTTAAAAAATTACACTGTGAGAGCAGCTCTGACTAGTCGCACCTGCCCAACTAGTCACACCTCCAACTCGACTAGTCGCTCCTCCAGAAATGACTAAAATCGCAGCAAAATCGCCTTTCTTTGCTTCTCTTTGTGTCTTGCAAGTTTGTCAATGTATAATGAGGCCATGAAGAGGGCTTTTTGGTCTTTATAGGTCCACATTTAAAAAAAAAATTAAAACATCAAACCCACTTTCAAATGTTGCATGTTTTGTCATTTAATTTAACACTGTTTTTTAAGTTGTACTTTGTCTGAAATTGATTTTTTGAGTGTTTTCACTTGGTTTTTTTGCAGGTTGATTCTCTGATGGATTCTGAGGAAGAAACCAGGGTTGTTGCCGGCATTCTAAAGATTTTTGAAAATTTTCCTTATTGTTGCCATTTTCACATGACCTTGGGTTTAAAAACAGAGTTTTTAAATCCAAGGTAAAAATAAGCTGTAGCAGATGAAAACTATCAATAGAACATAATTACAAACCTCCTTCTGGCTTGCTGAAGACCATCAGACTTTTGACTCATGACCTGGCAATGATTTTGACCGAAACCCTAGACCTAGACTTAGAATTTCAAGACAAAAATGAAACAAGTGTGACACAAGTTTTTTCAAATGGTATGACCTGATTCCAGCAAAGCCAAGAAGGGGACAAGACCAGCTCCTCCATCAGTGTTATGGCATGCCTAACGGGATGCAAAACTGATGCTGATGAGACACCTACATATGCATATGCAAAGATCTGTTTGATCACCAATGGAGGGCTCAAGACCGACACTAACAGGTTATATGATTATGTGTTACATTTATATATGCTATCATGTTTATGTTATACATGTATCATGCTAACTTTTTGATCTTGCATACAACATATCCTCCCCAAGCTATCTTAAGGTATGTTGGGTTATTGTGATTTGGTTTAGTTGACATGATATGCCTTGTAGGAAGAAATATCAAATGGATAGCAAGATGGTTGACTACAAAGACTCCCCTATGAATCAAAAGATTAGTATGGTGTTAGGAACTCTTATGATTTGGAAGATACATTGAGAATATTAAAGGAAGAAATAAGGAGTTGTAAGGTAGATAATGACAGAATCATGCAGGCACATGAGAAACAAGTAGAACTAAATTCAGTGATACTTTAGAGTTTGTCAGATTTGCAGCGATAGGGACCATTTCGAATCAACTATGAGAAAGATGTCAGAACTAATGGGGCATATGGTAGTAGATCACATGATGGTCATAGGTCAGATAGATATGACACATCCAGAGATGGAAAACTGTTGGACACTCCAGATAAGAGGAGGGATAGACACATGTATTATTCTAGTTTTGATTTAGATAGACACTATGACCATATTCATTATCATCCTTATAGGAGTGATAGGGCATACTTTTTGGATGAGTTTAAGAAAGCGAAACCACCTACTTTTGATGGAGATATGGAGAAACTGTAGGATGCAAAGGCATGATTGCTTGGTATGAGGAATTTCTTCAAGTTGCATGACCATTTAGAGAACATGAAAGCCAACGTAGCTACATTCAGTCCCAAAGGTAAAGCAGACATTTGGTGGGAATATGTGATGAATGTCAGATGTATTCATGAAGAGGACATGACTTGGAGTGAGTTTGAGAAACTCTTCAAGAAGAATTATCTGTCAAAGAGATACTTTGATGACAGTGCAAAAGAATTATATGGGCTAAATATGGGATTCATGATGGATGAGGAGTACACTAACAAGTTCTTGGAGTTACTGAGGTATGTGCCTTATCTCATGGAGAAGGCCAATATTCATAGGTTCATTAGTGGATTACTAGTTGCATGCAAAGAAAATATTGAGTTCGATGAACCTAAATCATTGGAGGAGACCATTCAAAAGCTAAGGCATTTCTATGAACAATTGAAGTGTAGATATGAGACTAAGGCAAATTGGAAAGGTAATGCAAGGAACAAAAAAAAATGGGACAAGAAACGAGAAATACATTAGGGAACATATAATAAAGAGAATGGTACACTATCTAAGAAGTTCAATGGATTAGATAGAGGATAGGGACATCAATCTAATGAGAATAATAAGGAACCTGTGCTTATTAGACTTGTGGAGGGGATCATTACATGAGATATTATCTAGATTATTAGGGTTGTAGGCCTCTTCTATAGAGTGCAGATGAAACACAAACTATTGGGGATGTTGGTTAGAGTGTTCCTAATATTTATGCAACATTGGATAACAAACATGCAAACAATCAAACATCTATCATTGAGATGGAAAGTAAGCTTTGTGATCAAGTTATTTATAATTTGATTGACCCTAGATCTAATTATAGCTATGTTAGTCATGACTTAGTGGACAAGTGTGGTTTGAGTAAGGAATTGTATGTAGAATCTTTGTTAGTGTAGTTGGCTACAAGTACAAAGAAGTGAGTTCACCATTGGGTAAGATCTTGTGCACTTGTTTTGAATGGTATGCCTATCGCAACACATTTGAATGTATTACTGTTGGGATCATACAATATGTTGTTGGGTATGGATTGGTTGTACCTTCAAGGAACGAAGGTGGATTGTTATGACAATGTTATTGAGTGCTTGAATGACAATAGGGAACCAAGAGTCTTATAGGGAAAGAAAAAGGCCACATCAGTTAGGATGGTAACAACTATGCAGGCCAAGCATAGTTGTAGGAAAGGGTGTGTGTTATTCATAGTGCACATTTCTAGTGACAAGGGTATGGAAGTTGAGGATGCAGATGTGTTGAGAAAGTACTCAGTTCTACAATAGTTTAAGGATGTATTTCTTGAGGACATTATAGAGTTGGCACCTCATAGGGAGGTAGAATTTTCTATTGTGTTGGTTCTAGGGGCACCTCCAGCATCAAAGAAGCCTTACATGATGAGTACACCTGAGTTGGTAGAGTTGAAGATGCAGTTGAAGGAAGTGTTGGACAAGGGATACATTAGGCCAAGTATATCACCTTGGGGCACACCGATATTGTTTGTGAAGAATAAATATGGCACTCTTAGATTATGAATTGACTACAGGAAGTTGAACAAAATGACCATGAAGAACATGTATCCATTGCTGAGGATTGATGATGTATTCGATCAGTTGAAGGGAGCAACAATGTTCTCAAAGATTGATTTGAGATCCAGATATCATTAGGTACGCATAAAATAAGAGGACATTTACAAGACTACTTTCTGGACCAGGTATGTGAATTATGAGTTTGTAGTTTCATTTGGTTTGACTAATTCTCTAGCCACATTTATGTGCTTGATGAATAGTGTGTTGCATCTGTATTTGGATAAGTTTTTTATTGTGTTCATTAATGACATATTAGAATATTATAAAAATGAGGAAGAGCATGTCGAGCATTTAGCAATAATGTTGAGATTGTTGAGAGAGCATCAATTGTATGCTAAGCTCAACAAGTGTAGTTTCTTTCATACTGAGGTACATTTCTTGGTATATGTCTCCAAGGAGAGCATTGCAGTAGATCCATAAAAGATAAGGGCCATCATGGAGTGGGTAGATCCAAGGAATGTAGATGAGTTGATATCTTTCATGGGGTCGATTGGTTATTATAGGAGGTTCATCAGGAACTTCTCAAAGATTTATTATCCTATTAAATCATTGCAGAGGAAAGGTAAGAAGTTCAAGTGGACAGAGGAGTGTGAGGCTAGTTTTGAGTAGCTTAAGTAGTTTTTTGACACATGCACCATTGTTAAAGATTGCAGATTTGGACAAAGAGTTTGTAGTATGCACATATTATTGCAAGAAAGGACTTGGTGGAGTCCTTATGTAGGATGGACATGTGGTATGCTATGAGTCATGAAAAATGAATGAGAATGAGCATAACTAACCCACACATGATCTTGAGTTGGCAACGATTATACACACGTTGAATATGTGGAGATTCTATCTTCGGGGAAGGAGGTTTACATTGATGAGTGATCACAATGATTTGTGGTATCTATTTGACCAACTGAATATGAATGGTAAGCAAGCTTGATGGTTGGCTACAATCAGTGAGCTTCATTTTGAGATCAGGTACATCAAAGGAAAAGAGAAAAAAGTGGAAGATTCTCTTAGCTGACGAAAACAAGTAAATCATTTAGCAGTTATGAGCTCCTACGGGATAGACTTACAGGATAGAATCTTGCAGGCAGGTTAGCAAGATGTCAAATATATGGAGATTATGCACAGGTTTCAACAGAGTAATGTTACAGGTACAAGTGGAAGTACATGTATAGGTACAAGTGATAGTACATGTACAAGTACAGATACAGGTACAAGTGCAAGTGCACAATATGTAGACTATTTCCTTACAACATATGGATTGGTTAGATTCAGAGACATGATATATGTGCCAGATAGTAGTGAGCTCAAGAAGGTGATCTTGAGGGATTTTAATGTGAAACCTTATTCAGGTCACCCAAGTTATTAGAAGACATTGACTGCAATGAAGAAATTTTATTATTGGTAAAATCTGAAGAAGGATGTAACAAAGTTTCTGGCTAGGTGTTTTGATTTTCAGCTTGTGAAGGAAAAGTGTAAGCATCCAGGTGGAATGCTACATCCGATTGTAATTCTAGAATGGAAACGGGAGGTCATTTCCATGGAATTCATCATAGGTTTTCCAAGGACAATGAGACAACATGATTCCATCATGGTTGTCGTTAGAAGTTAACAAAGGCCGCACACTTCATTCCATTGAAGTCTACATTCTCAGCTAGCAAGGTAGCACATGATTTGTCATAGATTTGGTTAGATTGCATGGTGTTCCAAAGAATATTGTGTTAGACAAGGATGCAAAGTTCACTTCCAAGCTTTGGAAGGAGTTATTTTTAGATTTGGGCACAGATTTAGCCTTCAATACAACCTATTATTCACAGACATATGGACATATAGAGAGGGTCAAAAGGACATTAGAGGACATGTTGAGGATGTATGTGATGCACCAAAAACAAAAGTGGGAAGAGTATATTCCACTGGTAGAGTTCACTTACAAAAATGGGTATTAGGAATATTTGAAGATGAGTCCATTTGAGGCATTGTATGGTTAGAGTTGCAATACTCCCTTCAATTGGAGTGATCTAGTTAATAGGGTGTTGATTGGATCAGACACATTGGCAGATATGGAATAGGAAATGCAGGTGATCAAGAAAAATATAAAGGTAGCACAAGATAGGTAGAAGAGCTATGCAAATTGAAATAGGTTGTTCAAGGAGTTCTAGGTTGGGGAAAAAGTGTACTTGTGCTTCAAACTAAAGAAGAGATCCTTATGGATTTGATCATGTTCCAAGCTAGAACCATAGTTTTGTGGAATCTTCAGTATTGTTGAGAGGATTGGGCTAGTAGTCTATCGACTTTCACTTCCTACGACAGTGAAAGTCCATGATGTTTTCCATGTGTCATTGCTTAAGAAGTATGTTAAAGATGTTGATCATGTGATTGACTAGTTTGTATTACAGGTGGAAGCATATGGAGAATTCCAATTGGAGCCTCAATGTATAGTGTAGATAAAGGTGCTCATGCTCGAGAACTGAGCAATCGAGCAGGTTAAGGTGCAATGGAATCACTTTGGGCTTGATGAAGCTACATGGGAGATGGCGCATCAAATGTGGGCTATGTGTCCTTGCTTTTCGGCTGAGGAAAAGAAATTTTAGTATGGTGTTTGGTATATGTCTTGGTATATGTTTTGGTACATGTTTTGGTGATTTTTGGTTTATGTACATATGTATATGGATGTAAATACCACCATGAGATATGTTATAAAGCTCCAATAAGCAGTATGGGTGTCATATCATTATGATGTTATGTTTTCATGCTGGTTTACTTCTCAATGGGTTGATCATTGTAAATACTGCATTGAGCTAAGTTATAAAGCTCCATTGACAATATATTTTACTTACAACAGTCTTGTGGATATAGGTGTTGTTGAAAATCGAGGATGGTGTTCCCCCAAGGGGGAGGGTTTTGTAACAACCCTGGTGAAAATTCCATGTAATAAAAGTTAGTAAAGGAAAAATAATAACCACAGTTGATGGGAAACTTATTCCAAGTTGAATCTTTGGCAAAAGCATAGTGATGGGGATCACTTGTGGTTGATTAATGGCTAAGGAAATTGGAAAAGGAAATGTCTAAGGATTTGGAAAGGAAAAATGACATTTTTGGCACATTTATTTATGAAAATAATGGAAATTATGAGAAAATCAAGGTGAAAGGTCACATGTTTAATTTGATGAGGAAATTGAAGGAAACTAATGGAAAATGAAGGAAATAGAGGCCTCATTCAAAAAAAGGCTTCTAAGGATCAGTTGGTAACATTTTGTCAGTTCAGTTTTGGGGCAATCTCTCATTATTCTCTCTCTTATACTCTAGAGTTTTCTTGGAGCACTCTTGGGGGGTGTGACATACTTGGATTTTTGGAGTAAGAAGGCAAAGGAAGAGCAGGAAAGTGCAAGAGGACATTGGGATCAACAACTACAATAAGATTTTCTTACAGGTACCGAGTTGTATGTATGTTTTCCTCACTAGTTTTGGCATGCATGGCATATGCATGTGGATTATTGGTCATGATCTATCACTGGCATGGACGATTTCCTAGATTGATAGTGGATTGTCTAGCCTTTCCATTTCCTAGATAGACATGGAGATTGTGGGTTTATTTCCTTTTTTTGTTTTAGTTGGTTCTCATGTTTTCTTATCTTGGGTTGATTTACTAGTTCCTGGAGCCTTAGTTGGATAAACGATATGGATCCCTATAATAGCTTGGGTTGAGTTACTAGTCCTGTAGCCTTGGTTAGAAAAATGCTCTGGAACACTTGGTGGGTTGAGTTACTAGTCCTAGAGCCTTTGTTGGACAAATGCTCTAGAGCCCAACGACAACTATGGGTTGAGTTACTAGTCCTAGAGCCTAAGTGGAAAATACGCTCTGGAGCCCTGGAAGGCTTGGATAGAGACCAATATAATGATGGTTTTGTGATGTCCGACCGTGAGGTTGAATCACTATTTTATGGGTTGAGGTGGATGGCCTATGGAAGCCATGAATGGTTTTGGATTGACATTTTCTATGAGATCCCATATTTGTGCTTGAAATATGGGATGGGGGTGAATTTCTAAAGAGAGATTTGGCTCAACCATTCTACGGTTGGGTGGAATATGGAAGTTCCATCTTGGGTTTGGATTTTTGCATCATCAATATGAGGTTATTTCGCCTTGTATATCTGTGATATTATACTAGTTAATATGTGGATCATATGGCTGTGATTTCATTGGTATTTGTGTTTCTATTATGTTGGTTATATATATGTTTTATGACAATAGATATGTATGGATATCATCATGTTTTTACTGTTAAATGAATGAATGATGTATCTATGAACTAATGGGTGAAATGGAAGTTGATGTGTTGAGGCATCATTGCTTCTTAGCGATTCTCAACTAAGTATGAGACCTTATGGTTAGGTCTATTATTTACACATGTAGATCACATATTTGTGATATGTTTGACAAAATACTTGTCATGGCTAGTAGGGGTGCAACCAAGGTCTTATTCAAGTGATTGCATTTGTATTGTCATTTCCTTGTTAATTTAATGTTCTGAAGATTTCATTCAATTTTGGGTAGTGTCCTGGGCTTTGGGCCTAGAAAGTGGATCAAATCCTAGGGATGCTGGCACAACACTATGCAAAATAGTTCTTGGATGATAGCATGCCCACAGCATGAGCGTGTCTAGAGGTCAATTGGTCCAAAAGCTTAGTGGGACCCAAGGGTTAGTTGGTAGAAAGGTTGGATTGGTTTTTGAGGGTCCTAACACTAATGTTGAATGTATGTATGGTGTGTTTCCATCGGTTCCACTTCCTTAATGTGACTTAAGAGGTTGAATCATATCATAGTGGCCTCTCATCACATATTTAACTTGGGTGGCTGGTTGCTTGGGTAGATGTGGGAGGAGGGTGTTACAGCCTGTGCCATTTCCCAACCAACCATTAAGAAGCGAGGCTTGTACACTCCTATTCCTACTCATAGCCATCCTTGGGAATCCATCTCCATGAACTATATGTTTATTATTCCTTCTACCAAGCATGGTAATGACTGTGTATTTGTGGTCATTGATATATTTTCTAAGATGGCTATATTGATGTCTTGCAAGAAGATCATCACAATAGAAGAAATTGCTAAACTCTTCTTCGAACGAGTGTGGGCACAATTTGGGATTCCAAAAACCATTATATACTATTAGGATAGCAAGTTCTTGAGTGCATTCTGGTCAAGTCTCTAGTAGTTGTTGGACACTAATCTCACCAAGTCAACTACATTCCATCCTTAAACTAATGGCTAGACAAAAGTTTTCAACATGATGATAATGCACATACTATGCATGTACAACTCCAAGCATCCATGAACATGGGATGAGAGTCTTCCCTATGTTCAACACAACTATAACAGAGTTTTCCATAGTTCGATTGCCCAAAACCCCTTTCAAGTGTGTATGGGATTTCAACCATTATGTCCCATTAATTTTGCAATGCCTATTACGGCTAAACAAGCATAATCTACAAATGTTCAGTGTGAAGCTAATAAAGTTATCAGGTTTATTGAATGCATCTAGCACATATTCCAGTAGGTTCATGCTATCCTGGATAAAGCCAATTCCAAGTACAAAAATGTCATGATCAACATCGTGAATGACATAAGTTTCAAGTGGGCAACAATGTTTGGTTGCATTTGCAGAAGGAATGCCTTACTAAGGCCCATCAGAAGCTTCAACCACTCCATTATGGACATTAAACCATTACTAATGTTGTGGGTGACAATAATCTTGAGCTTAGAATTACCCCATTCCGTATCCTGCACCTAATGTTCACTATGGATCTCCTTCGACCATACTTTCCACCATTGCTAGACACATCAGACATTGTTGAGCAGCTAACACCAACAAACCTCGACCAATATTGCATTGAAAATGATACAGTTGATGGGATAATGGACACAAAAATTAATAACACTCTCCAACAAAGTATCCAACTGTATCAGGTTGTCAAAATTGGCTACATTATGCACCAAGGCAAGCAACTCATGAGGGACGAAGTTCAGCAAAATTTTTCCCATCTCATGGAGACACTCAGTGCAATGGGGACGATTGCTTCCTAAGGGGGAGGAGAGATCCAGGTGGTTATTGGTGGCCACCCACCTATTCCACTTGGACCCCCAACACTATTTCCTTTTAGTTTCCTAATTTCTAGCATAGTTTACTATTTTTGGCAGTTTTTCAGGGCCTAAACTTCTGGAGCCATTTCGAAGCTCTAAACAAAGTTATTTTGGAAAATTGGATAATGCATAAGCTATAGTGGGGTTTTGTAGTTGATTGTTTTTGCCTTACAAATATATTTCTAACGAGGAATTTCACGTGCTAAACGAAGATCGTATGCGAAAGTTATGACCATGAGAAGTTGATGTACCAACTAAACCCAATGGGGCCCACAAACCTTTGGCGCTTCGTCTCCTAGGGTTAGGTTTGTGGATGTTTATGGTTTCCCATTGGTTCTTAATGATAAAAAGGCTTGCATGCATCATTGTCACACAATTCAAAAAGATGTCGCAGTCACATCTCTTCTCAAAGATAAGCTACCATCACTCGAGCTAGTTTTTTTCTCTTATGTATTTAAACAATTTTCAACAATTGTTATTTATTAATTGAAGTTTTGTTTTGTTGTATATATGTGTTTTGGTTTGATTATTTATTTAATTCATTCCTTCATATACTTGAATCAGTGGTAACAATGTGGTCTTCTCTTTCTTTTTCTTTTCTGTGCATGTCCCCAACATGATCGAGGTATGAGGAGTTGGGACTTGAAATGGTTGAACCCTTGCAAGGTCGACCTTGTCGACCCTGAAGGCCTCCTATGGTGGAAGAAAATAAATAAAAGGGAGACATAGATCCTTTCCAATTTTTACTTGAAGAATCCCTCGAGAAACAAAGGAACAAGATGATGGATAAGTTTTCTCAAATCCTTCAGGCCTTGTGGTAGCACAAACTATGTTCCAATTTGGAGAAATTCTCCTTTAGCATGAACCACGTCTAATACCCAAGCTACATAATTGATGAAAAAGGTATGCATGTGGATCCAGTTAAGATCCAATTTTTTAGGGATTGGCCAACCCCAACAACTCATAGAGCTTCAAAACATTTTGGGCCTTGCCAATTTCTTTTAAAGTTTCATGTTTGGATTCTCTCATATCACTTTGCCTTCAAGTTAAGTTACCAAGGGTAGAGCAAAAGATTTTTTTTGTTGTTTTTGGTTCGAGGCATAACAAAAGGCATTTTTTGAGCTGAATTGTCACCCTTGCTCTATGCCAGTACTCACATTTCAATACCTACAACAACCATTTGAAATTGAGACAGATTCCTCTGACTATGCTATTGGTGCAGTTCTCACCCAATAAGGGCATCTGATGACCTATCATAGTGAGACACTCTCTGATAATATTTAAAAAAAACCCACCTATGATAAGGAGATGTACTCCATCATGTAGGCTTCCCGACAATGGAAGCATTAAATTATGGGGATGTAGATGATCATCCACACATATCATCAACTTCTTCAATTTATATAGACATAGGGGAAGTTATAGAATGATTGCCATTAGAAATGGTCCAGGTACTTACAAAAATTCCATTTGAACATTAAATACAATAAGGACAACACCAATAACATTGGAGATTGCCTTTGTAGGCCCCTAGTTGTGGCACTGACCACTGTTCTCAACTCTTGTGGGCATGAGACTTTTGGATGGAATCCATAATTCTCCACCACTTACCATATGCTGATGGATGGAAAGAAAGTAACATATTTCCACCTCCATGATGCATTGCTATAATACCTAGGGAACCTTTGTATTCCTTCAAATGAGCATGCCAAGCTGATTTGGGAGGTGCATTACAGTAAGGTGACATAACGCTTTGGTCTGGAGAAAACTGTGTTAGTACTACAAAAGTATTTTTATTGGCCAAAAATACAACAAGATGTTTGAAAATATATCAGATCTTGCATTTCCCATGTCATTGCCAAGCCAACCTTTATGAAGAAAGGCTTGTACACTCCTCTTACTAATCCTAGCTAGCCTTGGGAATCCATCTCCATGAACTATATGTTTTTCCTTCCTTCTACCAAGCATGGTAACGAATGTGTATTTGTGGTCATTGATAATTTTCTAAGATGGATATATTTATGGCTTACAAGAAGAGCATCAAAGTAGAAGACATTTACAAACTATTATTTGAATGAGTGTGGGTACATTTTGGGATTCCACATATAATTATATCAAATATGAATAGCAAGTTCCTGAGCATAATCTGGTTGAGCCTCTTGTCATTCTTGGACACTAAGCTCACCAAGTTGACTGCATTACATCCTCATACTGATGGCTAGACAAAATTTGTCAACGGGATGACAATGCACATATTATGCCTGTACAACTCCAAGCATCCATGAACATGGGATGAGAGTCTTCCCTACGTGCAACAAGGGTATAAAAAATCTCTCCATAGATTGACTAGCCACAACCCCTTTTAAGTGGACACGGTATTTCAACCATTATGTCCCGTTGATGTTGCAATGCGTCATGCAACTACATAGAAAAAATTTGCACATGTTTAGTCTAAAGCTGATAAAGCTTCCAATTTTATTGATTACATATAGCACATATGCCAGTAGGTTCATGATATCAAGGATAAATCCAATTCCAATTACAAACAGCATCATGATCAACGTTGGTTGCCACATATAAAGTTTTACGTGGATGACAAATTTTGGTTGCATTATCAGAACGAACGCCTTACCAGATCCCATCGAAATATTTGACCACTCTAATATGAGCCTTACACCATCACCATGGTTATGGGTAACAATACTCTTGAGCTCAACATTACCCCATTCCTTAGCAGCGACCCAATATTCAATATGGTTTGCCTTCAACCATACTTTCCACCATTGTTTGACACATTATAAATTATTGAGCAGTTGAAACCAACATATCTCTAACCATATTGCATTGAACAATCCATGACCAATCGTATCATGGAAACATAAATTAATAAAACTCACCAACAAAGGGTTCAACTTTATTAGGTTGTCAAAGTCATCCAACTCCACCAAGCCAAGTGGCTCATGAGGGACGAAGTTCAACATAAGTTTCCCCATCTCATGGAGGCACTCAATGCAATGTGTACCATTACTTCCTAATGGGCGAGGACTGATCCAAGTGGATATTGGTGCCCACCCACCTATTCCAATTCGACCCCCAACACTATTTCCTTTTATTTTCCTAATTTCTATCATAATTTACTATTTTTGGATGTTTTTCGGGTCTTAAACTTCTGGAGTCGTTTTGAGGTCTTAAACAACATTATTTTGGAAAACGAGCAAATCGATAACTATTAATAGGATTTTTCAAATTGAAAGTTGTTGTCCTCATATATATATTTCTAATGAGGTATTGCACACACCAAACAAAAATCGTATCCCAATGTGATGACCCCAGGAAGTTGATGTATCAACTAACTTGAATGGGGCCCACAAACTTTTGGCACTTCATCTACTAGGGTTAGGTTTTTGGATATTTAGGGTTTTCCATTATTTCTTGATGATAAAAGGGTTCATGACCCTCATTGTAACATATTTTAGATGGATGTATCCATCACATCTCCTCTCGTAGATACACTACAATTTCTCGAGCTAGTTTGTTTATCTTATATATGTAAATAATTTTCAACAATTTATACTTATTATTTGAAGTTATGTTTTGTTGTATCTCTGTGTTTTGGTTTGAATATGTATTTCATTTTTTTCCTTCATAAATTCATATTAGTTGTATCATTGCGATATTCTTTTTATCTATTTTTTTGTGCATGTGCCCAACGAGGTCGAGGTATAAGGATTTGAGACTTGAACTTGTTGAACCGTTGAAAGATCAACCTCACCGACCCCAATGACCTCCAATGGTAGAAGAAAATAAACATGAGTGAGTAGGAGATCATTTCAAAATATTCCTCGAAGAAGCCCTCGAGTGACAAAGGAACAAGATGATGGATAGTTTTTCCCATACCCTTCAACAGGTATCGGTGGGCAAGGCATCTTCATCCAACAATGACCTCAGATGTACTGCCCCCTTTAAGGTACAAGTTAACTTTGAAATTCATATATTTAAAGGAAAAATGGATGTAGATGCCCTTGATAGATGGTTAAATCTACTGGAAGGTTTTATTTAACTCCATCATTTTTCTCATAGGAAAAAAGTTATTTTTGCACTCATCAAAGCGAACCCCCATGTCAAGGATTGGTCAGAAACTTACTGTGAGACGAGAGATGAGGAGGAACCCTCACTATTTTTAGACACACCCTCTTGGAATTATTTTTTAGATACCATTAAGGAACAATATTACCCTATCAAAAGATATGAAGATAAGTACATAAAGTGGAACACACTACAACAGGGAAGAGACCAAGATGTACTAGAGTTCACAAAAATTTTCCATACCCTATGCACGAAATTGGGTATCAAGGATTCTGAGCATCATATGATATTCAAGTACCATGGATGTCTGCAAAAATACATCCAAGAATAAATATACTTCTTGGACATCTCCTCACTTGGCACAACATAAAAATATGCTATGAAGATCAAACATAAATTTAAATAGAGGAAGAGAGACTTTGGATCTATGAATTTGAAGTAGGGAAAAGGAACCTCCAAACCATGAAACAAAGGACAGATCAAAGGTGGAGAGACCCAGGACAACCCATCAAAGCTGTAAGCAAATAATAGCACCATGAAGATGAAGAAGGATACTAGAAAGTATTATGAGTTCCATAGGAGCCCACCCACAACACAAATGAGTGTCATGCTAAGCAGTCATTAGTGGACGAGCTAAAACATTCAAAGTTAGATGCATGTTTCAAATTTGATCCAAAACCCAAAAAGGGAAATGAAAAGGGGAATTCCACCACCAAGGACCAGAAGATTGAGCCCGAAGATCTAGAGGAGTGGGAGTGTCTCTTCCACTCATAGATGTGTGTGAAGGGTTCTCCACTACAGTTCATTGTCGAAAGTGGGAGCCAAAAGAACCTCATCCGATCAAAGGTTGTTAAGTAGTTGGGTCTACTGATCACATCATACCTACATCCAGACACCATTAGGTGGCTTCACCAAGGACGATATCTCTGTGCCAGCCAACAATGATGTCATCCTTACAACATGAAGCTCTTCACGGATGAGGTATTGTGTGATGTTTTCCCTATTGAAGTTTGTGATGTTTTATTAAACCAACCATACCTTTAGAAGCATCACATTATGTATGAGTATAGGCCTCACACTATTATTATTAGTTTAGGCAGAAAAATATACAAGCTATTGGAGGTAGCCCCACCTACCACCATTTCTTCGATCTCTTCTAAGAAATGTAGTATGATCATCTCTAAGATTTGGAATTTTTTTTTTTTTCTTTCTGATCCACTTTTAAATTGACGGGAAGATCACGATCACATCCATGGCCCCTGGAAAGGGTTCCCCTGTGTAGCAGAAGAAATTTGACAAGGTTGTGGAGGAGTATATGGACATATTCTCCTCACCCACAAGGGTACCCTTGCATTGTCACATCAAGCATTTGACTGATCTGACTCCTGGGTCACCTCCATCCATTTTTCCAATATATCATTGTTCCATTCTCGATAATGAGAAAATCAAGTAGTAGATCCAGGATTTTGTACAAAAAGGGAACATCCAACTTAGTTCCTTTCCTTGTGGGAGCCCAATTGTACTCATACAAAAGAAGGATGTAACCTAGAGACTTTCAATTGATTATTGGGCACTAAATAAGATCACCATGAAGAACAAATACCCAATACTGCAGATTCATGACCTTCTAGATCAACTCAAAGGGGTCAATTATTTGAGAAAGATTGATCTAAATTCTAGTTATCACCAAGTTGAAGAAGAATCACAAAACCATATAACCATATGCACAACAAATTAACACACAAAAATTAAGTTGGCGGACAAGGCAGAGATCCATCATGTGGTCTCTCATGCTCATGTAATTTTCTCTTATTCAAATAATTTAATAATACATTTAAATACATGAGCAAGTTGTCTTAAGATAGTGCGTCTATCTTAGACTCACTTTGTTGAAACAATTTCTCAACTTACACACTAATTTAGGAGAGCTAGTTGGAGAGAATCTCTCATCCAAACTAGTACCCTTGGTTTGAGGAATTCTCATGATTTTATTTATTTAATTTAATAATTGGATTTACTATTGATTTTTAAGAGAGTGAGGCTAATGTTCCCCTCCCCTTAATGATAAATCCAAAATGAAAAAGTTACCATCTTCCAAGTTCTCAAGTTGATCCTCAAAAATTTTTTCCTAAAAAACCACTAAAGTTGGAAGCTGGAAAAAAACTTAAATCTGAAGAGAACATGAATTAGCTGCATGCCTGATTCATCTTTGAATGTCTCTTGACAACTCCATCACATGCCAAGTTGAAAAAGGATCCAACTGCCCTTTTCTTGAAAACAACATCTGGTGTCCACTGACACAGTTTCATGAAAGCCCACTGGCGTATTTTTTGATTATGATCACCCATTGGCTACTTCGCTAATGTTGTTGAGACTTTCAGTCTGACAACCACTTGTCAATTTCATTGACATTTTCCCCCCTTTGTCAGCTAAAAAGAGAGGAAATCTTCTCCAAAATATATTTGAACTCCCCCCCTTCAAGTGTAGGAGAGTTTCAATGTTGTACTCCCCCGTTCAACTGCCTTAGAGTACCATATTCATTTGACTGTTGGCTGCAATATGTGTGAGTGAATCCGATTGTAAAACTTGTACAATATTTTGGTTGTGGATGACCATTCCCATGGATCAATCCATGAATAATCAATCTTCAATCTGGCAGGTTTTTCTTGTTTGCAACATTTCTCTAATGAATGATTCTGCTTGCCACAATGGTGACAAGGATGGAGATCAAAACAATGATCTTCTAGATGACCAGTTCTTTGACAATGAGAACATGTCAGTTTGTCTACAACTTGAGCTTGTGTGCATTTTTGTTTGTCTACAACTTCATTTTGTGTGCATTGACGTTGGTCTGCAAGTTGCTGAGAACTTGTTGAGGTGATTTTTTCAAGTAATCCAACACTGATGAAATGAATGGGCTTTGAATAATCAGGCATATGTAAGTTGTCATTATCTTTGACATATCCTAAGCTGCATCGATTGCGATTACTTTAAATTTCTTCCCATGGCTTGATGATGGGTTTGGAAGAAAGTTGAATTGGAACAACTTCAACACTTGAAGCTAGTTGGATGAATGAAGTCAAATGATGAGCTATCTCTAGATTGGTTAGAGACTTGGAAGCAACACGCTTCTCTTGCAACTCATTTCTCTACAATTGAGACTCCAGTTGAAGGAACTCAATCGTTTCATGTGCACGTTGAATATGCACTTGAATGTCAACAAGAGTGGTTTTGCTAATGTGCACCATATCATAGGCTGATGATAACATTAAATTGTTAATAATTTGGGACAACTAAATGTGTGTTGCCATGTTGCCTTGCTTACTTTGAATTCAGGCTCACTTGTCGTAGAAGTCATGCTTGGAAAAATTTCTCACTTGATTCAATCACTGAAATGACATGCTCACTTGTACTGGCTGTTGATTGCTGATGCTTTTAAACACTTGCTTGAACTACTAATTGTACGCTCGCTTGATGACAATTGCTTTGCTTGAATGAAACATTATGAATGATTTAATGAACTTTACATAGGCTCTCTTGTTGTGTGTTGAACTATTGTACTTGATTTGGTTACTTGACACGCTCGCTTGATCTGTTGCTTAAAACACTAGCTTGATTTGATGCTCACTTGAAGAATTCACACTTGTTTGATGATGATTGCTTACTAGATGGCTTGCTTGAACTTTCTTGATTTATTACTAAAATTTTGCGCTTTCTTGAATGTACTCACTGAATGTGCTGCTTTAAAAAAGGAAGGGTGTCGAACATTGCCGAAAATGCACCCAAGAGACAAATGACAAGTTCAATCTTGATGACTCAGTTGTAGACTTACTTGACTTAATGTATTCACCTTAACAATTCAAATTAGGGTGTCTGTTACAACTGAGAATGCACCAATACAATTTAGTTAAAAAATGTTTATCTGCAAGTGATACAAAAAGTGTTGATGATGTTGATTTCGTCTTCGCTTTAAATTCTTGATTTTTGTAGTTTCCTTAACTTGATAGCATGAATCAGCTATTGTGAAATGTTGTTGCAGAATATTAATTTTATCAAGTCGATGATGTGATGCTTGTTTCGTATGAAATTAATTGATTATGGGAGCTTTGATTTCAGGAGCTTGATCGATGACTTGTATATGTAAACTTTCTTATGTGCATGTAGTTGTTTCGTTTATGCATAATAAAGATATTGTTTTACAGATTCAACTCAAATCATGCAAGCACATTCATGACATAGAGTGTACCTATGATCCCCTTATTCAATTTCAAGCAGATCTACGACACGATTACCACAAAAAGAGATGTTTTCATTAACCTTCAAGATACATCATCATGACAATGTATTCAGTGAGGCGTCTCAAGCACAGACTGAGAACTCCTCGGCGTCAAATTGTCTTAAAAAATTTGACTCTAAAACAATGATAATGCCAAGCTCTAGCTTCTTGAAGCAACTTGTCTTCGAAAATAAAGGAACTTTTTAAACCACGAATTACAACCTTAATGCTCCAAAGTTCAAAATACTTTCACCTTATCACTCCAAATACAAAATACTTATACGTCAAAGACTTTGCAATTTGTCTTGACTTAAACAATGGATCCTTCCAAAGGCACTTATTACTCCACAATCTTATCACTCCAATAAAATGTACAGTTATATATATACCTGCAATAACATTATACCACTCTGATGTTACTGTTGAACAATTTACACCATGCAAGCTAGTTGAAGTTGTTGTTACTGCTTGAACTTTGTTTGAAGAAGCATAGAATTGAACCTGGGTCTCTCAGATTAGACCCCTACAAAAATACATATATTGTTGTCGAATTTTTTTATGAGATCAGGGGATTCAACATTGGTGTTTTTGGGGTTCTCTCGGATTAGTCTGCTATAGATCTTTGCACGTCGTTCTCGGCCCGACTCGACCCTCTGCAGTGGCTCCTCTTCTGTAAAGAATTCAGAGTCCTAGTTCTTGTCCCACCTTGACTTTGTGGGAGTCGATGGAAGACTGTAAGAGAAATGTATGGACGACTTCCTTCAAATCTAAAGAGGGCCTCTTTGAGTGGTTGGTCATTCCCTTCAAGTTGAAAAATTCCCCAGCAACTTTTATGAGGTTGATGAATGACATATTGTGGCCTTTAACCAACTCATTCTTGGTTGTATATCCAGATGGCATCCTCATCTTTAGCAAGAGTTGGGCATAGCACTTGCAACATATTCAACCAGTCCTTTACACCCTACAACAACACAAACTATGTTTCAATTTGGAGAAATGCTCCTTTTGGCCTGAGCTAGGTCCAATACTAAGGGTATATAATTGATGAGAAAGGCATGCATGTGGATCTAGATAAGATTCAAGTCATTTGGGATTGGCCAACCCCAGAAAACCTCATAGAGCTTCGTAGCTTTTTGAGCCTTACCAATTTCTATCAAAGGTTCATGTTGGGATTCACTCATATCACTTGGACTTTGAGTCAAGTTACCAAGGGAAGAGCGAAATATTTTTTGTTTTCATCCAAGGCACAACAAAATGAATTTGTTGGGTTGAAATATCACCTTTTCTCTATGGCAATACTCACATTTCCATACCTACAACAATCACTTGAAATTGAGATAGATGCCTCTGAGTATGCTATTGTTGTATTTCTCACCCAACAAGTGTATCTAGTAGCCTATCATAGTGATACACTCTTTGATGCTATTCAAAAATACACCACCTATGATAAGGAGATGTCTACATGTAGGCTTGTTGGTAGTGGAAACATTACATTCTAGAGAAGGAGATGATCATTCATACAAATCACCGACCTCTTCAGTTTGTATAGGCACATGGAAAGTTGAAAAATGGTCCACATCACTGCAAAAATTCCATTTAAACATTAAATACAAGAAGAACAACACCAATAACATTGCAAGTTTCCTCAGTGAGCCATCGCTTGTGGCACTGACCACTATTATGAACTATTTTGGACATGAAAATTCTAGATGCCCACAAGTATAAAAAAATGATCCATCATTTTCCACCACCTACCAGATGCTGATGGATGGCAAGAAAGTACCAAAATTCCACCTCCAAGATGCATTTTATGCTACTTAGGGGACGTTTGTGTTCCTTCAAGAGAGCATGCCAAACTTATTTGGAAGGAGCACTACAGTCAAGTCGCAAGACATTTTGGTTTGGAGAAAACCATGGCAATACTAAAAAAGTATTTTTATCCACCAAAACTCCTACAAGATGTTGGAAAATATATCAAACTTTGCATTGCATGTGCCATTGCCAAGCCAACCATTATGAAGCAAGGCCTGTACACTATTATGCCTACTCATATCCAGCCCTAGGAATCCATCTCCATGGACTATAGGTTTGGCCTTCCTTCTACCAAGCATAGTAACGACTGTGTATTTTTGGTGGTTGGTATATTTTCTAAGATGGGTATATTGATGGCTTACAAGAATAGCATTAGAGTAGAAGACACTGCCAAACTCTTTTTCTAACAAGTGTGTGTACATTTTGGGATTCCACAGACTATTATATTAGATTGGGATAATAGGTTCTTGAGAGCATTCTAGTTGATTCTCAAGTCATTTTTAGATACTAAGCTCACCAAGTCGACTGCATTCCATCCTTAGACTGATTGTCAGACAGAAGTTGTCAACATGATGATAGTGCACATACTACACATTCAAAACTCTAAGAATCCACGAACATGGGATGAGATTCTTCCCAATGTACAACACAACTCTAATAGAACTCTCCATATCTCAACTAACCACAATTCCTTTTAAGTGGGCATGGGATTTAAACCATTGTGCCCCATTGATGTTGCAATTTCTTTTGCGACTACATAGGAAAAATATGCACACATTTAGTTCGAAATTGATAAATCCACTAGGTTTATTAAACACATCTAGTACATCTACTAACATGTTCATAATATACTAGATAAATTCAATTCCAAGGAAAAACAAAGTTATGATCAACATCGGGTGCCACATAAGTTTCATTTGGGTGACAAAGTTTGGTTGCATTTGTAGAAGGGATGCCTTACCGGAGCCCATCGGAAGCTTCATCCACTTCAATATGTTACACCATCATAAAGGATATGGGTGACAATGCCTTTGAGCTCAAAATTCACATATTCCTCGGCTTACACCTAGTATTAAATGTGGACCGTCTTCGACCATACTTTCCACCATTATTGGGCACATAATACATTGTTGAGCAACTAATGCCAGCAAAGTTCAAACCATATGGAATTGAACATGCCATGACTAATTGGATCATGGAAACACAAATTAAGAAAACTCACCAAGAGAGGATCCAACTATATCAGGTTGCCAAAGTCGACCAACTCCTAGAACAAGGAAAATGGGTCATGAGGGACCAACTTCAACAATTTTTTTTCCATCTCATGGAGGAACTCAACTCAATGGGGACCATTACTTCCTAAGGGGGGAGGATTGATCCAGGTGAATATTGGTGGCCACCCACCTATTCCACTTGGACCCCCAACAGTATTTCCTTTTTGTTTCCTAATTTATAACATAATTTACTATTTTTGGCAGTTTTTCGGGTACTAAAATTCTAGAGTCATTTTGAGGCCCTAAACAACATTAGTTTGGAAAATGGGTAGACCCATATCATACATTTGGGTTTTGAAGTTGAAATTTTTTTTCCTTAGATATATATTCCTAACAAACTATCATACTCACTAAATAGAGATAGTATGCCAAAGTTATGACCTCGAGAAGTTGATGTACCAACTAACCCAAATGGGGCCCACAAACGTTTGGTGCTTCATATCCTAGGGTTAGATTTTTGGATGTTTAGGGTTTTCCATTGTTTCTCGATGATAAAAAGGCCAACGAGCCTCATTGTAACATAGTTCAGAAGGATGTAGTCATCACGTCTCAAAGATAAGCTACCATCACCTTAGCTAGTTTGTTTCTCTTATGTATGTAAACAATTTTCAACATCTTATATTTATTAATTAATTTATGTTTTGTTGTATCTTTGTGTTTTGATTTGAATTTGTATTTCATTTCCTTCCTTCATAACCCGAACCATAAAAATAATTATGAGGGTTAAAAGGATATCTCTCTCTCTCTCTCTCTGCACAGACACACACACACACACATAATGGATTTATTTAGATGTTAAGTTGCTGGGATGGGATCCCTTGGGTCAGTTTTGGGGTTAAAATAACCCAATTTTTGATATGGCTGTGTAATTAATGTAAAGTGTCCATGATTTGTGGATGTGAAGCACATAGATGACTAGGAGTCAAAGGGGTTTATCCCCTTGTTTTATGTAAAGTTTGAGTCAGTTTTGAGATTCACCCATGGTTCGCAGACCATGGCATTATATGAAAAAGGCTATAAATAGGTGTGTCTTAGAAGAGTCTAAGGCAATTAAGAGTATTATGATGAAGTGATAGTGAGAAGAAGTGGGTAAGATATAAGAGAGGCTCTGCAACTAAGTGTGTAGAGGCCTAGGTAGAGTCTGCAACTGAGTGCCCAGACCTCTACAACTGTCTGCGCAATGTAGTTTTTAGTTTGTAACCTTGAATTGAAGATCAATAAAGAGAGTTTCTAAATAATTCTTATGTATTTCTGTTAATGTTATATGCTGTCAATGAATGATGTGTTTTCCAAGATATTTATTGAATGTTGCATGATTCTCTTGAATAACTATTAATAATGTACGCAATGCATGTTTAAGTAATTTCACGAAGAATCTGATGAATTCTCTAATGTTTACTAATAACTTAAGTAAATCTGTGCAAACCCTAATTTAGGATTGCTCTATGATGTGCGTAAGTAGATAGATTGACTGTTAAAGGTCCACAAAGACTGATCGTAGACCTTCGTGAAGGTTTGAAGGCTATTTTAAAAGAGTTTCAATAGTGTGCCCTACGAGTGTAACAATCTTCACGAAGGAAAATCTAAGGCACTGAAAGACACCACACTAGTCTTTGGATGTAGAAACTTGGTTGTTGCATTCCCCCATACTGCTTCGGGTGAGACTGCAACTTGCGCTACATGAGTTGTTGCCAAAAGGGCCAATTGTGTAGGGTTCTGTTGGTTGGCGCAACTAACTCTGAACTTGGGTTAGGAATCCAACCAAAAAATAAATTGAAATGTGGTTGGATTAGAAGATTCACGAGTTCGCGATGCAAGAAAACATGAATCCGTGCCTGCCAAAAGAAGAGTGGTTGAACGGGTATTTGTATACAAAGATACACAAGATAATATTATGTGCATTTCCCATTGATCTGTACGAGTGGTTAGCTAAGTTAACAGATATTCAAGGAAGATGGAAGCTTGATAGTCCTATAGTGTGGACCCCAGAACTAGTGTGATGATTAGAAGCCTCTGAAAACAAGATCATGCGAGCTGTTGCTCATTGGCTCGATTGGATTCTGGGAGGGTTTGTTACAAAATTTGTAGTTGATACCTCAGTTATATATAGCGAAGTGGAGTGACGATTTTTCAAACGACTGCAAGGTAAGTATTTAAGATCATTGAATAATTGGATTAAAATTTTGTTGTGTGGAAAGGGGGTGATGCCATTGGCTCGATGTTTGGAGCTATGTGAAGCGGAAGACTCTTTAGAGATTGAGAGAGATTAGGTCCATAATATAGTCTGTTAATCAGACATCCTTCAAGTGATGATGAAGGAGAGGTGTAGGCTTCAGTGCAAAGTGTTGTACAGCTGATAATGTAGGGTTTTCCATGAACACATCATCCATCCACTCTGCCTCCACCTCTATCTCCACTGCCTAAACCTTTGCCCACACCTCCACCTCCATCACCACCATTCAACATGGCGAACATGATGAAGCTATTGATTTTCAAGGGCATAGGGAGTGAAAATATAAAGTAGTTCTAGTTTGTTACGAATGTTGTTTGTACTGTGCAACAGATTACTAATGACAATATAAAGAAGGCATAGTTGGTTATTGCTTTGCAGGATCACGCATGGACTTGGTATATTAAGTATTGTTTTGATAATCCTGTTGCATCGCTAACAGAGACTAAGGCGACTTTAAACAAGGAGTTTAGTAAATCTAAGTATTACTCAAGTCAGTAATTGGATTCAAATAAATCATGATGAGCGTCAATGAGATGCCTTGGGAATTGGATAAAAGGTTGAATTTTCATATTCACAAAGCTAACATGCAGCTCAAAGATAGTCAACATTTTGAATGGTTTATAGCTCCACTTCTGCCCCACCCAAGAATCTCTCTATCACAACAAAATATAGGAACACATGCAAAAGCCTTGGGAATCATGATGAGGTAGCATGTGTCACCTATTTAGGACGCGACCTTGGGGGTACAACAGATCCACTCTGACAAGACTAAACTAGTGGTGCATGCTAAAGTCTAGTGTTTGAAGTGCAAGAGCTAGGGGAACGATAAAGACCACTATCCTATATACACAAATTATATTATAGGAGGGGGACCAATTCCCCTAAAGCTAGAATCCCCAACAGGTCCAAGCGTGGGGGTTGTGCTATGTTGCTCTATTTGTCAGGTTACTAGACAACATGAGACGAATAATTTTCGTTTACTTCAAAAGTTCGTCTAGACACCCAAACAATTGTTCTGTAACTTTTTCAAATTGGTGGGCCTCGATGAGAACCACTGCCGCAACTATGAGCTGATGATGGAACATACACCTACATACCAGATGCAGGCAAAAACTCGGCCTCTAGAGAAGGGAACCGGAGGAGTGCGTGGTGGTTATTAGGGACGCAGAAGGGGTCAAGGAGGAGGAGGACCTGGTAGAGGCCATTGTCAGATAATTTGCTACAACTGCAGACAACCAGGGCACTAAGTGCGAGAATTTCATAATCGGATAGGCTTGTCATGTCAATATTGTAGCCATTTTGACCATATTATAGAAGAATGCCCAGTGCTGATAGCTAAAATGCAAGTGAAGAAAGCACAACCTCAATAGACTACATAGAACTTACAGATGATGAGATCTGAACCCTGCGAGGAAGTTCAAAGAGTGAATATAGTGCTAATAAATGGAATAATTTCTGGTGATGATAAAGGTAAATGACTTGAAGAGGATAGATGGGTCCAGAAGGCCCCAGAGAAGGAAGTTGGATTTGATCTAAATCATGCTAAGGAAATGTTTATGGAAGCCAAAAAAATCTTCGATGAGGCGTCCACCTCAGGAAGTCAGGACAAGGTGCAAGAAACCAACGTGCCTACAGAGGTTTATCCCTCTGTAGTTACCACGTTTTTGGAGACCTACATAAAATTGTTGCGCAATAGAAAAGTTGTGAAAGGCCTGCAAGAATTAATAAAACAATGCGTCAGTAAAGAGAAGGTTTTTGATGGACACTAGGTGGTTTGAAAGATTGGCAAGCATAAGGCAAGAACGGGGTGCGAGATGAGGCTCCCCATGTAGATAGGTGATTATGAGATGGACCAGGGCATCTTGGACTTGGGGTCTGATGTGAATGTATTACACAAATGAAAATGGGAAAGAATGGGGAGACCTATGCTATAGTGGTCTCTGAGTGAGCTCAGAATGGCGAACCAACAAAAGATCATCCCCATGGGACAATTATATGGAGTAACCGTTGATATAGAAGATGCGAGCACAATAGCCAACTTTGAGGTTATAGAGATTGTTGATGACAGTAATACATACCCTGTGCTCCTAGGAATTGACTGGGCCATTGATATGAATGGGGTCATAAATTTGAAGAAGAGGACAATGTTGTTTGAAAGGAAATTGCTTTGGGTTGTAGTACCATTGTACCCTGCAGAAGGGGTGCATTGTACTGAACCGGTCCATGATTATGAAGAAAACAATGATGAATTGCATCAAATCTACAAAATAATAGCAAAAGACTAGGACTGGATCAATCCAACAGGAGATGGATGGATTGCATGGGACTGGGAGTGTTACTACACCTCTGATTCATATGAAGAGTTGGAGCATTAGCAAAATTGTTTGCATGAAGTATCTACACTGCGATGCACTATGATGACAAATTCGCTGCACTGTGTTTCATTAGAGGTAAGACTCTACCCCATTATGATGGTTTAACTGACATAGATAAGTTTTTGGATGAATTGGAGCATGAATTCCTTGAGGATCATCGCTTCCAAGAATTATATTTGGCACTGCACGCTACACCTTCATGATGGTGGGTACACATAAGGATAGTTTTGTTGGATGGCATGACTATAGAAGAAATATGAGGTTATGGTTTGGGCGTTCTAACACTAGATTGACTGAGGAATATAATAGAAGGGATGATATGCGTGATCAACTAGAGAAATGGACTAGAGTATGGGGAATGAAGCTGGAACCCGAATGGGTACACATATTTTTCCATACTTTGGATACAATTCCCATGAACTGGTATCTGGAAACGGAGCTCCACTATGCCACCGTGGAGGGGGTATATTGAGGGAAGGATTCCTATTGACCTTGACCTTTGAAGACATCTTTGCAAGCATCAATGAAGCACTACAAGAGATAAAGTCAGTTATCTTTAGAACACCACAAGAACGTATGGAATGGGTCCATCCAGATTGGAGCACCCAGCTGCGCCATGCGCTACAATGCTATAATGTGACTACCGAAGAAGAAGAAGATGAAGATCTAAGAAATGTTAATATTCCAGAGGTAGAAGGGCATTGCGAAGTTGAAGGCCAACAAATAGACAACCTGGACATCACAATGCCGTTGAAGACAAAGCACATAAACATTAGTACTAAAACATAACCGAAGTTCACAAAAATTGGAGATTATTGGGATGACGCTATCATGGATAAAGTTGCTGAGTTACTCTGTGAATACCAGGATCTATTCCATACCAAGGTCTCATATTTGAAGGGCATAGTTGGTGATTTGGGCATTATGATGATCACTCTGAATCCGGACGTGAAGCCTATTACATAGAGGTCATATCACCTTAATCCTAAATACAAGGAAAAGGTTCGCCTAGAGCTGGATACGATGCTCAAGGCAGGCATCATAGAACTGATTGAAGAATCTGATTGGGTGAGTCCAATGGTGGTTCAGGAGAAGAAACAAAAGGGTGAGATAAGGATTTGTGTAGATCTATGGAAGTTTAATGATGCGTGTGTCCATGACCCATTCCCAATGCCATTTATAGAAGAAGTGTTAGAAAATGTGGGAGGGTAGGAGGCCTATTCCTTTACTGAAGGGTTCTATGGGTATCACCAGATTAAGATCGTTCCTAAGGATGGGATAAAAGTGACCTTTGCGATGGAGTGGGGTTATTTTCAATACACTATGATACTGTTTGGGCTTAAGAATGGACCTGTGATATTTTATCGCATAGTCATTGCGACGTTCAAGGATTTCATTCATAAGTTCTTAGAAGTATACTTTGATGACTAGACGGTGTTTGTATTAGTAAAGCACCATGTCTCAAGCCAATGCCTAATTTTGGATACGTGTCATAGATACTAGATTGCATTGAACTTGAAGAAATGTATATTTATGTTCCCTTTCGAATCTTGTTGGGTCACGTTATGTGCAAGCAAGGATTGAAGATGGACCCTGCAAAGATTGCAATAATAGTGAACTTGGAGGCCCCTAGGAATATCAAGCAGATGTGCATGACATTGGGACATACAGGATATTATATAAAATTCATCAAATCATATGCTCAAATTACCACGCCCTTGGAGAAATTGTTGAAGAAGGATGCAACATTTTGTTGGGATGAAGAATGTCAGTGCAACTTAGATGTATTGAAAGAAAAGATGGTCACCCGGCCGATCTTGGTATTCCCTGATTGGAAAAAGGAGTTTCACATACATGTGTATGCCTCTTGCATTGCGTTGGGTGCAGTGCTAACACATGACGGGGAAGGAAAAATGGACTATCCTATAGCCTTCATGAGTAGGAAGTTATAGAAGGTTGAGAAGAATTATTCAACGACTGACTGCGAAGGATTGGCCATGGTGTATGCGCTACAAAAAGTTAGGCATTATCTCTTAGGAGGACATTTAAAAATGTACACAGACCATTTTTCCTGGAAATACCTGGTCAATAAACTTGTGTTGGGGGGGGAGGATTTGTAGATGGTTGCTATTATTCCAAAAGTATGAATTTGAAGTCATTATGAAGCTAGGGAGGTTAAATGCAGGACATGACCATCAGTCATGGATCAAAATAGGTGAGGAGCCCAATAATATGGAGGAAGGGTTGCCAGATGCACAACTCTTTTCGGTGTGCGTAGCGGATAATAATTTTGTATACATTATTCACTTCTTGACTGCAGGGATGGCATCAAAAGGATATATAAGTCAGCAAAAGAAGGAATTAGTAGTGCGCATGGAAATTTTTTTAGTTATTGCGGGACATTTGAATAAGATGGTTGCAGATGAAATATTGCGAAGATATGTGCCAGATTTTGAACGAGATAGCATTCTCATTGAAGCTCATGGGGGAGTTGCGGGAGGTCATTTTGCAGGCAAGACAACTATGCAAAAGATTTTTTGTGCAGGTCTATGGTGGCCAATGTTGCACAAAGATTCCATGGTGTATTGTAAGGCATGTGGTGCATGTCAAAGAACTGGCAGACCATCGTGAAGGGATGAGTTGCCATTACATCCTTAAGTATCTTTGCAGCGATTTCAGAAATGGGTGATTGATTTTGTTGGGCAAATTCAACCCCCAGGAAAGAAAACAAGTGTGTGCTATATTATCGTTGCGACGAAATATCTAACCAGATGGATGGAGGAACAATTGGTTAAGGATTGTACAGGGGCTATGACAGCAAAGTTTTTGTTTGAATATGTATTAACCAGATTTGGCTACCTGAAAGTGTTGATGAGTGAACGAGGTATGCACTTTTTGAATGAAATGGTTAGTGCCCTGACTGAAGAATTATAGGTCTACCATCAAAAAAGTACACTGTATCACCCACATGCCAATGAAATGATTGAAGCCTTCAATAAGATTTTGGAGAACGCACTGACGAAGATCTACAATGTGCAGTGGAATGAATGGGATGTGCATGTACCTGCAATACTATGGGCTTATAGGACTACTTGTAATAAGATGACAGAGAAAACGTTGTTCTGATTAACCTATGGAGTTGAAGCTATAATGACGATAGAGTATATTGTGCCTAGTTTACGCATAGCAGCCCTGATAGATATGAAGGATCACGAGGCCTTGGAGAAATGACTCACGCAACTGATGGAGCTCGAAGAGGACTGATCTTTGGCAGGATTTCATCAAAAGTATAGAAGAAATGTGAAAAAGCATGGCATGATTGCCATATCAAACTTCATAATTTCAAGGTAAATGATATTGTGTTGTTATATGATAGTAAATTCACTAAATTTCCCTTAAATTCCTGATGCATTGGTTAGGGCCATATATTTTCAAAGAAATTACAGATGGGGGCACAATTCAACTCGTGAGGCTGAATGGGGAACCCTTCCTAGGAAGAGTGAATGGGAGTAGATTGAAATTGTATATAGGGGATCCGGCACAATGAGTATATGGCAACAGGATAGTCTTAGTGCTCTAGGTAGTTGCAAGGGAGTGCGGGACTATAAACTACACTACCCAGTTTGGAGGACAATGCAGCAAGAAGGTTGTGCGAAAAGTGACAAAGAGGCAATCTATGAAGCTGCGTGCAGGAAGCTATGCCATAAAGCAAGATGTTGCAAAACACAATAGGAAAGTGACCATTGGAGTCACTTTTCATGACTTGACGGCCAAAAGACAGTTAAGTGGAGTAGGGTGGTGGTATTTAAGGCAAAAATATTTGAAGATCTGCAGCCAAAACGACATTTATTATCATAAATTGGGGGGAACGGTTAGATTTGAATTCAAAAATCCCTATAAATTACACATGCGAATCCAACAGAGAACACTTTGTGCTCTCCAAATTGTTAGTGAATTTCACTCTTTGTTGCCTATGAGCTGAGAGTTTTGGGAATAATTCCTATCACACATGAACATTTCTCTTGAAGCCCGTGAGTTGTTTATGGAGAGAATGACTGCCACTAACCCCGCCGAAGCCTTGAGTTCGGAAGCAGCTCTGTCCGATGCTCCAGGACCAGAAGTATCAAGTGTAGAAGCTATGCCTGTGGTGTGCACGATGTTGAGGTCTCCCAGGCTGAAACAACTATAGAAAAAGACAAACAACCTGTCATGAAAGAGAAGCAACCCACAATAAAGGAAAAGCAGAAAAAGGCAGTGCAGGTACGTGCATCCCCAAGGAAGCATACCTGATCTAAGTGGATGTTGGTGGCAACCGCCTATCCCACTTGGACCCCCACAACTATCTCTTTCATCTTTTCAGTTTACTTAATTGTAGCACAATTTACTATTTTTGGTAGTTATTTTAGGTCCTAAACTTCTGAAGCTATTTTTAGGCCCTAAACGATGTTGTTTAGGAAAACGGGGGCCAACATGGGTTACTAATTGATGTTGGCCATTTAGAAGTTGTATTCCTTGGAGACATATTTCTAACGAGGTATTGTGTGCGTAAAAATGAAGACCGTATGCTAAAGTTACGACCCTAGGAATTTGATGTACCAATTTACCCAAACGAGGCCCACAGTTTGGCGCTTCATCTCATAGGGTTAGGTTTTTGGATGTCTAGGGTTTTCTATTGTTTCTAAAAATTAAATAGGCCTTCGAGCCTCATTGTAACACAATTCCATGGAATTTAGCTGCCACATCTCTTCTCAGAGATAAGCTACCATCGCCCTAGCTAATTTATTTCCATTTCTGCTTGTAATCATATTTTCAGTATTTGATATTAATAAATTGAAGTATTATTTCTACTGCATCTCTGTATTTATGGTTATATCTATCATTTTTTGCGTTCTTGTTTAAATCTGGATCAGTGGTATCAGAGGGGTCTGGTCTTTCTCTCTTTTTCTTTGCATGACCCCATCGAGGTCGAGATATAAGGAGTTAGGGCTTGAACTGGTCTAAACTTTGTAAGAATAGCCTCAGAAATCCCAATGGCCTCCTATGGCGAATGAGAAGAAAGATGAGGGGGAAGGAGATGTTATCAAAATCTTTCTCGAAGAAGGTCTCGAGCGATAAAGGAACACGATGATGGACAACTTTGCTCATATCCTTTAGCGGCTACCCAAGGGTGACACATCTACTTCTAGTAGCTACTCTAGAAATGCCACACCCTTTAATGTAGAAGTTAACTTTGAAATCCCCATATTCGAAGGTCAGATAGATGCAGATGCCATAGATAAATGGTTAAATCTACTAGAAGGGTATTTTTCTGTTCATGATTTTTCTAGCCGGGAAAATGTTACTTTTTGTTGGGAACAAGATCCCTCAAAGGGCAGTTTTGGGTCTAAAAGCCCATGTTTGAGTCAAATTTTGTAATGAAATTGTAAAGACTCCACATTTTGTGGCCGCGGAGCGTGAAGGTTTCATAAGTCAAAAAGGGTTGTCCACCCTTAGTTTTGTAAAGTAAAGTTGGTTGTAAGAGATCTACCCATGGTCTGTGGACCATGGGATTGTATAAAAAGAGCTAAGCTTTAAGTAGTTAGAGCAATCAACCATGAAAGAGAGTCATAGCTCTAAAGTAAGAAGTCTAAGTTCGAGTTGTATCATAGGTAGAGGCTCTGCAGTTGAGTGTTCAAAGGCCTAGGGTGGAAGTCCACAGCTGAGTGCATGGATCCCTACAACTATGTGTGCAGGGAGAATAGGTTTGTAATCACTTGGAAGATATCAATAAAGAGAAGTATTCTGCAATTTCTGTGTCTTTGTTCTGATTAATGCATCTTATCATTTTATGCATGAATTTCCTTTATAATTCTTATGTGATGCACGAATGTGTATGATTATGTTGGATAACTGAATGCATATAAGAATATATGTTTATGTGGTGCTAACTATGAGTATCTAATAAGATAAGTACGACACTTGGACTAGTTTAGGAATCTGCACAGTATGCTACCATATCAATGCGAAAGTACCTAAGCCGCAGGTTAGGGCTATGCGAAGGGAAATCATACCCTTTCACAGAGGTATTGAAGGACGGAATAAAGGGCTCATTTGGCAAGCCCTAGAGCAAAGTAACCTGTGTGAAGGTAGGAATAAAGGGAATAAAACGACATCACAACCATCTTAGGGTGCAGAAACTTGGTTCTAGCATCCCGGGATACTGCTTCGAGTGAGATTTCAATCTGCGCTCTGCGGGTTGTTACACAGTAATTTGTCATTGTCCTCATTTCAGTCCTTCTACTGTGTCATGTGTCAAATCAACATGTTCATATCTTCCCACTGATGCAAGAAGATTAAGCAAATGCTCTCTGTTGCTGAAATTGATCCTCACTCCTTAAGTTTCTGCCTCATCACTAGTAAACCCTTAATATACTCGACATTCCCATGTCCATAACGGTCTCATCGCGACTCCATCGCAGGTGTACATCTGTTTCTTGTGATGGCTGGATTTCTAGACCTAGCACAAGGTTATGAGTTGTGTCTTGTGATGACGAGTCTGCGTGCATTGCCTCCTTGTGATACTGTCGTGAGTAATGAGTTTATGTTCGGCGACGACCCATATTAGGTGAATTGGTTTCAACAGTCAACCTTTTGGATGCCTCTAGACCTAGTTGTTGGCGTAGTTTGGGTCGCCCTTCCTCTTCTGGTATGGCAGTTCCGTCATTTGTGCTACCTGCGTTGAGGATGAGCTCTCTCTTCCATATTTCATGCAGAATTCTTCTCCTATTAAAGCACTCATCTTTGATATGATTAGCTAGTTAGTAATTCTTTGGTTGAGCAGTGCTGCTAATGCCTTTGAGTTTGATAGATAGCTGGTGTGGGTGTGACAAGTGTGAGATTGTTGATAGCTTGTGGAAGGTTGTGGAGTGCCCTTTAAATTTGTGTTAAAGCTTATGAGTGAGAGAGAGACATTGTATGTTGGGAGATTCATCCTTGAAGAGTGAATACTTGAGAAACATACTGGTTGGATCCTTTGAGAAGGCCTGTGATGTCAAGACTTAGTTGTAAACTTGCTCTCAATTCATTATTATTACAATCAATGATGTTTTCCTATGTCTTGTATGTAATTTACTTGATATCTCATGACTTCTTGACTTTGTGAGTAAATAGATCATTGTTGTTTTCCGGTTACATGTTTTGTTGTATTTTCTTTGCATTGTTTCAGGTTGATCACTCATTGAGGAGATTGAAACGGAAGCTAGAGCAGCACAACTTAACTTCATCGACCACTGGTTGAGGTAGGTCTCCAATGATGAATATTTAAGGAAAACAATTGTTGATCTGTCTTTGCTGTGACTAGACCCACTCTAGGGCTAGAGGGGTTGCCTTTGTCTATAGAGGGAAAACTTTCTTGCTTCACAAGTTGGCAACTTCGCTGGGGAACGAACCCCAGAATTTCTAGTTTCATAGACCAGAGTAGTGGGCTCCCAGGCCCAACATGAGGCAACAAAGACCCACCTTTAGTTGGCTCTTGAGTGCCTTAACCCGACCATGCACAACCGAACGAAGAATCAGGTCCTCTACTGATGGAATTGCCAATTTCTCACTAGTGCTTGATTTTCGTGCCCCTGGGGCACATTCAAGCTATCAGCATGTCTGGTGATTCCTCGCTGACTCGTTGGCCCTCTAAAATTGGCATCTCACCATGACGGGACAATCCAATCAAGAAATAGATGTCATTAGCATAAAACTGAATGTCTTTCCCCCGGATGACAAACTTTCCATCCGTTGGGTTCCAAGCACGAATCAACAACTCTAACAAGTCAGGTTGGGCCCGAAGGTGTGTAGTGAGGATGAATTTAAGTAATCCGCATTCGAGCAAGGCCCTTTGGCACCCAGCATCATTGAATGCTTTTTTTTCATGGTCATCGTGAGTTCCTTCTTGCCATACAAATTCCATGCTGCCCTGCGTCGAAGGAGAAATGAATTAGAACTCTTTTCATAAGTTTAAATTCATAAAATATAAAAAAATTAACTTTACGGTGTTGTCGCAGCTATTTTTTAGACATCAGAGACAATAGTTCATTTTTCCTAAGATCGTCGCGAGAGTACATCTGTCTCTCGCGACGATCACGAAAGTGGTACATATTATCACGCTCAGTCATCGCTAACCTGAGAGGCTTTCTCGCGACAACCAAGAGGCAGACCCAGATTTAAAAATCCGCCTCAAACCACCTATCTGACACAAAATTGCATAAAAAAACAACTAAAATGCAGCGCAAGGGAGAATGTACTTACATGGAGAAGGTTTCAATTGAAACCATGGACTGGTGATGCCAGAATCAACTTCAGAAGTTTTCTCAGGTTGGTGCTCCAAAATGCCAAAGGTAAAAATGCAAAGTGTAAATGGTAAAAATAGAATTACCACACCCCTTTTTATAGTGTTTTTTGAAAAAATTAAAAAAATTACACTTTAGGGTGTGGGTTTTTTCATTTATATTGAGTTTCTAATTAGAGTTTTGGGGTTTTGATATTATTTCCACATATATAATCTATTAATGTCAAATAGATCTTATGGTGCAATGTTTTGTGCAGGAATAACGATGGATGGCTCATACTACAAAGTCCATATACACTTGATCCATTTTGTCCGCAAAGTCCCCTTTAAGCTCTTTTCCGACTTAAAAGACGAAAATATTGCTGAGTTATTCTTTTTGACTCATTAAACGAAATAAGAGGCAGTCTACTTTGAGCTCTTTTCTGACCGTATAAACGTGAAAAGATTGTCGAACTTTTGTCATTTTGAGTTCGATATTGGTTATGAAATGACGTGTCTTCGATCGTTTTTCTACTTTTTTGGATTGAGGCCACTAATCACGAAAAGTATTCCTTGATCGTAACAGTTAAGCGGTTCTCTCGAGTATTATTTTATACCTTTTCAGGCTTGAGGGACATAAATATACGAAAAAGGACCCCTTGGAGTTTTCTTTTCCGTGTCTTTTTCAAACTTTCTAAACATGAAAAAGACTCTGATTTTTACCTATGTCAAACTCATTAAACCCTGACGACATTGGACTCATCACCATGACAAGGCTCGAGCTTCTCCTCCCTAGGGCTCATTAAACTATTACTAGGTTGGATTCGATTGAAGGTCGAACTTATATTACAAGCATATGCTATCCCCTTCAAGCTTGTTTTGAAAAATAATTAGGGTACTTCCCAGCAATGGTGGGGGGAAAATTTGGAAATCATCATTGATTATCTATGGTAGCTAGTCACTCTTGAACATCGACACTTTTGCTTCTTGTCGGGTTGGGATATCCATACATCATCATTTGGCCTTCTGTGGGTCTGGGTTGTAATTTTGCCTCATTCCATTTGATTCATGTTGCTTCCATCAAGCCTCCAATCCCTTGGTATAAAAATTCTGCCACATTCTGGAGTCGTGTCACTGTTATGTTCAAGAGTATAATCTTTCTGCAATTTACACCCTTACCTCCTCCTCTGATCTTTTGTTTCACCATCTACTATTTGTTCCTTATCTCATGTCATTGATGGGGAAACATCATGGCCCTCCTACGATGGATCATCTCCTATCGACACCAACTCATTATCCAGGAGATTGATTTAGAGATCCCTTTCAGTACCTTGGAGCTTGCATGCCTCATGGCAAGTTCTTCATGCCCGACGACAGACTTTCCTCATTGGTCTTCGATTGGGTGATTCCATGAGTGTTCGACTTCAACTCATTTTCCACACTTAGTGGATTGTACTGGGCAGTACCTTGAGAACCATTAAAATTATTGGTGGTTTCTCTCGTGCTTGTTAACGGTTTACATCACTGGCCAGTAATAAAGCGACTTTCTATCATGTTCGACTTCGACACATATATTTACATGATAGAATTTGTACTATGGTCAGTTGGGTTTCAAGACCTCAAGCTAAGATTACATATGTTCATGTTGCGTGGATTGGTTCGTGATTACATATATGACTCTTTGATGGATGGCTGCGACCATGCCTGAGTCTTCGTGGATGGCTGCGACCATACCTTTTTCATTATTATGGTCTCATCAACTGGGTGGTTGTGTCCATACCACAGACCAAGTTTTATATGTCCTACAGATGGCTACGCCCATGCCTAGAATATATGTATTTCACTATTACAGATATCAGTTGTACTTGCGTCTGCAGGATCTTCAAGGTGGTTTTCGTTCAGACAGTTTCATAAAGCATTTCACCCGTCCCACTCTCTCGGGCTTCACGCTTTAGGGGGCATATATTACACAGTAATTTGTCACTGTCCTCATTTCAGTCCTTCTAATGTGTCATGTGTCAAATCAACATGTTTATATCTTCCCACTGATGCAAGAAGATTAAGCAAATTCTCTATGTTGCTGCAACTCATCCTCATTCCTTAAGTTTCTGCCTCGTCGCTAGTAAACCCTTAATATACACGATGTTCCCATGTCCATAATGGTCTCATCGCGACTCCATCGCAGGTGTACCTATGTTTCCTTCAAGGCTAGATTTCTAGACCCAGCGCGAGGTTATGAGTTGTGTCTTGCGATGACAAGTCTGCGTGCATTGCATCCTTGCGATGTTGTCGAGAGTAATGAGTTTATGTCCCGCAACGACCTATATTAGGCGAATTCATTTCAACATTTGGCCTTCTGGATGTCTTTAGACCTGGTTGTTGGCATAGATTGGGTTGCCCTTCCTCCTCTAGTATGGCAGTTCTGTCATTTGTGCTACCTACCTTGAGGATGAGCTCTCTCTTCCACATTTCATGGAGACTCCTCCTATTAAAGCACTCATCTTTGATATGATTAGCTAGTTAGTAATTCCTTTGGTTGAGCAGTGATATTAGTGCTTTTGAGTTTGATAGATAGTTGGTGTGGGTGTGATAAGTGTGAGATTGTTGATAGCTTGTGGAAGGTTGTGGAGTGTCCTTTAACTTTGTGTTAAAGCTTATGAGTGAGAAAGAAACATTGTATGTTGGGAGATTCATCCTTGAAGAGTGAATCCTTGAGAAACATACTGGCTTGATCCTCTGAGAAGGCTTGTGACGTTAAGACTTGGTTGTAAGCTTGCTCTCAATTCATTATTAATACAATCAATGATGTTTTCCTATGTCTTGTATGTAATTTACTTGATAGCTCATGACTTCTTGACTTTGTGAGTAAATAGATCATTGTTTTTTTCCGGTTATGTGCTTTGTTGTATTTTCTTTGCATTGTTTCAGGTTGATCACTCATTATGGAGAAGGAAATGGAAGCTGGAGTAGCGCAATGGAACTTCATCTACCACTGGTTGAGGTAGGCCTCCAACGATGACTATTTAAGGAAAACAATTGTTGATCTATCTTTGTTGTGACTAGACCCACTCTAGGGCTAGAGGGGTTGCCTCTGTCCGCAGAGGGAACACATTCCTACTTCACACAAGTTGATGCTGAAAGGGCCAGTAGTGTAGGGATTTGTTTGGCTAATTAACACTAAGGCTGGGTAAGGCCCCCTCAAGCCAAAAAATGGTTCTGTCGCCACGTCCGGAATCTGGATAAGAGATGTGTGATGTCATATCACTGGAATCTAACTAAGAAAGAGATTGGAGACTAGTTGGATAGGAAGATCCACAAATTCGTGATGCAGGAAAACAGAAACCTACATCTGACAAAGGAACAATGGCTAGACAGGTACCTATATACAAAGATCCATGAGATCTTTTTCTTCTCCTTTCTGATTGAGCTAATATGAGTGGATCATGAAGCTAGTAGATAACCAAGGAGGGTGGAAACTTAATGGTCCTATTGTGTGGACCTCAGAGCTAGTGCAAAGGTTGGAAGCGTCGAAGGATAAGATCGCCTGCGTTGTCATATCATTAGCTCGATCTCATCATAGGAGGATTTGTAAGTAAATTTGTGGTCATCACCTCCGACAGCTACAACACATCGGAGCAATGCTTTTTCAAAGAACCGTGAGGTAAGGACATGAAATATTTGAATACTTGGATTAAAATGTTATTGTGGGAAAAGCGGGTTATGTAGCTACCTTGATGTTCAGGGATACACAAAGCGAAAAAACTTATAGAAATGAAGGAAAAAAGGGCCATGAATATAGTTCGTTGATTTCACCTCTGCGAGGTGACGAAGAAGGAATAACACAAGTTTCTCTGCGAAGTTCTATTTAGTTAATAAGGAAAGGATTCTTGCGAATACAATATCTAACCTCACCACCATCACCGACGACTTCACCCATACCACCTCCACCTCCACTGCAGTTCAATATGGAAAATTCAGTGAAGCTGCCTTTATTCAAAGGCTTGAAGAATGAGGACCCTAACCAATTCTGGTTCATTGTAAAAGTTGTATGGGAATCTCTGGGCATTACAGATGATAACATGAAGAAGGTGAAATTGGTTTGCAATTTGTAGGATCACGCACTAACATGGTATATCAAGTATGCTAATGATAACTCAAATTCTAGAGTGGCAGAGATCCAGACATCACTAAATAAAGAATTCAGTAGGCCTAAATCTGAAGCACAGTCGATTGTAGGGTTCAAAGAAATCACGATGCAACCAGGCAAGACGTCTTGGGAACTCAATCAAAGATTGAAGCGTATAATGTGCAAAGCTAACATGAACCTAACAGATGGACAACAGAACGAGTGGTTTGTGGCTTCACTCCTACCACACTTAATGGTTATGTTGTCACAATAAAAGATAAAAACTCAGGCAGAGGCCTTGGAGATCGCAATGAGGCTGCATGAAACACCGATGTAGGATCCAAATCTAGGGGTTCAGAAGATCCATGCGTAGTTGAAAAATATTTGCCTTGAGATGCAAATCTTGAAGCAGAACAGAACAGTTCAACCAGAGGTACACGAAGAGGTATGGTGTTTGAAATGCAAGGGTCAAGCGCATGACAAAGACCATTGTCCTGTCTTTGCGAATTACTTGGCAGGAGGAGGACCAATGCCTTTAAGGCAAAAAGCTCAGGTAGGACCATGAATGGGGCTTGCATTGTGGTGCGCTATATGTCAAGTAGTAGGAAAACATGCCACAGATAACACTCATTTGTTATAGAAGTTTGTATAGACACCGCAACAATTGTTCTACAAATTTTGTAGGTCGGTAGGGCATGATGAGTATAACTGCAAGAGTTATGAATTGATGATGGATAGAACTCACACCTATAGGTTTCAGGCTAAAACGCGGCCCCCTGACTAGAGCACAGTGATGCCGCAGACAAGATTTCAGGGGTGTGGATGAGGTCGAAGTGGAGGAGGAGCTGGTGGAGGTCGGGAATAGTTGATCTGCTACAATTGTGGAGGACCAGGACATTATGCCCGCAATTGTACTAACCCAACACGTCCATCATGCAAGTATTGCACATTGTTTGATCACGAAATAGAAGGTTGTCCTATGCTGATAGCAAGGATATGCGACAAAGGGGTACTACCACCGTAGCCTATGTAGAACCTACAGATGATGAGGTCTGAGCCACACGAAGAGGATCCGAACGTGAATATAGTGCTCTAAAGTGGAATCACAACAAGAGATGACAACGGGAAGCAGCCAGAAGAAAGTACATGGGTTGGCAAAGCTCCAACAAAGGAAAATGAGTTCAATTTGTGGCACACACATGAAACATTTATGGAAGAAAAGAGGAGCTTTAATGAGGCCTCCACCTTAAGAAGTAAGGATAAGCCTAATCAGGAGATGGATCCTTCTATGCTTAAAACGTTTCTGGAGACCTGTATGAAGTTACTACTTAATAGTAAGGTTGTGAAGGGGTTACAAGAGCTCATAAAAAAATGCACCGGAGACACTCTGGATGAGCCGCGCATAGTACGAAAACTTGGTAACCATAAAACAAGGACAAGATAAGAGATGAGATTGACCACGCAGATAGGAGAGTATGAGATGGATCAGGTTATCTTGGACCTAGGGTTAGATGTGAACGTCCTACCAAAACATGCTTGGGAACGGATGGGAAGACCCGCACTACAATGGTCTCTGATTCAGCTAAGGATGGTGAATCAACAAAAGATCATCCCCATGGGGTAGTTGCAAGGGGTGACTGTAGATATTGAAGGTGCGAGTGTGTTGACTAATTTTGAAGTGATAGAAATTGTAGATGAAAACAACCCCTACCCTGTACTCCTTGGAATTGATTGGGTTACTGATATGAATAGGATAATCAACTTAAAGAAGCGAAATATGATATTTGAGAAGAAATCGCTACGCATCATAGTACCCCTAGATCTTGTTGATGGATTGCGCTATACTGAACCAATCCACAATTATGAAAGCGATGATGATCTGGACTGTATCTATAAGATAACAGCTCGGGACAAAGATTGGGTGAATCCAACAATGGATGGATGAATTACCTGGGATCGCAAGAGTTCATGCATATCGGACTTTGATGAAGAACTAGAGCGCTAGTAGAATTAGTTACACGAAGTAACCACGTTGAGCTGTAACATGATGACCTAGTCGCTGCGCTGTGTGTCGTCAGAGGTAAGAAATTTGCCTACTTATGATGGCCTTAATGATGTAGATATTTTTCTGGATGCATTTGAGAGGGAGCTTGTTGGGTAACGGAGGTCCCGCGTAATAGTTTTGGGGCTTAGAGCCTATAACTTAGGCTGAAGATATTGTAAAACTTTGAAATATGTGAAGCGCGAAATGTAATAGGTCGAGTCAAAGGGTTTTCCACCCAAGAAATAATATAGAATAATAGGAAGTAAGTTAGCTTGCCCATGGTCCGAAGACCATGGGAATGTATAAATAGAGCAAGGCTCTAAGGGAAGAAAGTAGCTTTTTGGGGCTTGAATGAATCTTAGTGCTATGGGTCTATAGAATATTCTGCGTCTGTAAGTTTGAGTCAAGGGTGTTGGAGGGTAGATAGAGGCTCTGCGGCTGCGTGCGCAGAGGCCTGGCAAAGTCTGTAGCTGTGTGCATGGACCCTTGTAGCTGAGTGCGCAGGGAGTATCTGGATGTATTGGCGAAAGAATTGAATAAAGATAAGTTGGTTCTGAAATACTTTGATGAATCTGAAATATTGTGGATGTGGTTATTTTATGGTTGATATCTCTATTTGATCTATGCGATTATGCTTATGAGTTTATGAAAATCTATAACTTTTCTAGGTACACGAACTGGTTATCTCTATAAATGTTTGCTTAAAGACCATAGAAAGTAGATATGATCTATAACAACTCATTCATAATAAGTATTAAGGATTTTCCTGGGTCCGAATCTATGTGGAGTAGAGTGGCGCAAAGCCACAAAATGGTGTGTGAACCTTCCAAACCACATCAAGACATCCCAAGCGTGCAGAAACCTAGTTCCAGCACCCTCCCCTAATACCTCGGGTGAGACCTTAGTCCGCTCTCTGCGGGCTGTTACCGAAAAGGCTGGTAGATGCAGGATTTGTTTGGCTAAATAACTCTTTCGAACCTAGGTCAGGCCCCTATAAGCTAATAAATGGTCCCGTTGCCAGGACCGGGATCTGCCTAAGGGATGTTTGATGTCAGAACATTGGAATCCTGTGGAGAAAGAGTTTGAGGATTGATTGGATTAGGAGCAGTATGAGTTCGTAGTACACCGATGCACAAACTAAAGGTTAAAAATGACATGCGTGATCCAGTTACCGGTATTCAAAGGAGCAGGAAGTGAAGATTCTGTTATCACAAAATCTCATCTTGATAGGTTGTTGATCTAGTAGACTCTGAGTAACTCTTTGAAACCAATCTTTTGGTTGAGGCTTAACCTCCTCAACCTGAGAGGGCTCTCTCACTAGGTTTAGGGTTTTTGATTAATGATTAGATGGCTAACTCTAGGAACAAAATGAACAAAGGTACAACTAGTTGGCTGGTTGAAACTATGATTAGCAAATAATCTATTGGGCTATGGAGTCAAAATAGTCTTTAATAAAACAACATGATCAACAAAAAATTGAATTCAAGGCACTTAGAGTTTAGGTTTATGAATAAAACAGTAACACGGTGAAACAACACAGTTTACAAGCATGTGAAAGAAGTTAGAGCATTTTCCAATGATTCGAAGTATCACAAGCTCATACCACTACAAATAAGTAATTGAACAAAGCCATAAGAACATCAAACACATAAACTCTTTGTGAATCTTGAGTAGTCAAACTGATCGTTGTATTAAGTATGAAAAACATAGTTTCTTACAATACACAATCTTTCCTTCACTAATGAAATTTCCAACCCTTAGGAATTCAATTCTCAAGCTTAATATAGAGTTTTACATCCTTGTATATTGTGATCCACCTTTAGAGGAATTCGAATTCCTAATTTAGACACTTATCTAATCACAAAACAAATTATTTAATTACAACTTGATAACAAGCTGTCTTTGAGAGTCCTAATATAAATAGGAGTAAAACTCCGAAAACATGCCTTCAACACCTTTATTTGAGTCTTTAATACATTCTTTAATCAGCTTCCAACCCTGTCCTCGAGTTTGATGATGACCATGATGTTGTTGCAAATCCTATTATATTATGCCCTAACTACCCTAAAAATTAGAAGACAAAATTCCTCTTTTTTAGGCCCTTAACCCTTTTTGTTTATCTTCAAACAATTTTCTACTGCTGTGTAGGTGTCATGCATTAATAATTTGTTGAAACATCATTTTCCACCTATGTAAAAGGGAACTTGTGCATGTGGATGAAAACATGATTGTGCTTACGAAAATACTATGTTTTCGTAGCACAACCTTCATTTTACCTATGAAGTACTCCTTGAAGCTTTGTTACCTACACCCCTGCCATATAAGAGTTCACACATGATCCTATATCCATTAGAAACTTCAAAATTTGGAACTGATCCAACATTTCCTCCACAATGCATCGACAAGAGCCAAATGATCATCTTCACCAGTTTCGTAGTGCGCTATGAAACTGTTGTGTGCATTGTTTTTCAACATGGCCTTCAAAAATCAGTGGTTTGGGAGTTTTTCGAAAAATTTGAGAATATTGATATATTAACCAAAAATCAAAAGCACATCTCTTCATAGATGTTCTTGTTTGCAGTTGTTCTTCCTTTATATGCCAAAATTCTTGTCATGTGCCAAAAATTGTTTTAATTCATCTTCTTCACTGCCTTTCTTCAACACCTTGTTTCATCATTGTTGTAGACCCTTTTCCAGAGTGGTTAGTTGTATTTCTAGATCTTCAATTTTCCTCTTCAATACCTTGTATGTAGCTCTAATATGAGTATTAATTTTCCTTACAAATTTGGCTTCTTTGATTGCGGGAACAGTCCAAGTAAAGTATTGTTGTTCACTGCTAACTATTTCTGATTTGGGCACCCTTTCAACCTCCAAAAGGGCCTTCATCTTTTTGAAGTTTGTCTTTTCAGAAGCATGTTCTCTTGCTCTCACCCTTAGTTTAGCAATCTCATTGTTGACAACTTCTAACCTTTTTTCCATGACTTCATAACTGTCCTTTTGCATTTGAGTAGTAGGAACTGTTACTATGTTTTTGTAGAATTGAGGCTTCTGTGATCCATCATAGTTATAAGAAGATTTTTGGCGTAAATCACATATAGAAAGACCTTTGTTGACGCGTTTCGAACCAGCTAGTGTGGTTCATCGTCAGGACAAGTTGAAGAAACAGATCCAGTCCAGCAAGTTAAATAGTCTGAGCAGAGACTCCAAAGTCTAACAAGATAAACAGCTAATTTTTGACTTGAGGCCCAGGTCAGATTTTCATAAATTAATTAATATTATTATTATTCTTACAATTATTATTATTATTAATATTTGTTAATATATTTATAAAACCAAGATAAATTAGGTAAGAATAAGTTAATGGTTAGTTTCTATTT
>APFE030258548.1:123627-137706 GCA_000404065.3 Pinus taeda
TAATATTAATTAATTCATGAAAATTTGACCTGGGCCTCAAGTCAAAAATTAGTCGTTTATCTTGTTAGCCTTTGGAGTCTCTGCTTAGACTATTTAACTTACTGGACTGGATCTGTTTCTTCAACTTGTCCTGACGATGAACCACACTAGCTGGTTCGAAACGCATCGACAAATGTCTTTCTATATGTGATTTACGCTGAAATTCTTCTTATTACTATGTTTTTGTTTCCTTTAGGTCTTGAAGATGGTAATTATAACTCTTCCTGAATAGAAAAGGCTTCTTTTGTTCTCTCCAATTCAACATTGGACTACTGCATCTTCTTGGATTGTTGGGTTAAGGGTTTTCTGGGTTTGAAAAAAAAAGTTGTAACCATGTCCTCAAATTCCATTTTTTGGAGGATTTCACTTTCTTCGACTTCCTTTGATCAACTTTTGTCACATCTGCCTGCACCAAACGGGATTCTGTAATGTCAATGGCCCTTAAGATATCACTTAAGTCACCCTTCAAGCTTGAACCTTCTCCTGAAATCACTATTTTTCCCTTTCCCTTTTCCTTTGCAATCTGGCTCCTAGTAAGTCTCCTTTGAACTAGTTCGCTGGTTGACTGTTCTGGTGTTTCTCCTTTAAGCTCATATATCTTTCCCTTGGAAGATTTAGGAGTTTCAAGAATGGTTGTTGGGCTTTTAACTGCTGATGTTTTGCTTGGTTGTTCTTTCACTTGCTTCCTTGGCTTTAATTTAGCATACCTTTTTGCCATGGTCATTGCAGACCTGCTAGCTTCTGCTGTTGAAGTTTCTTTGACCCCAGAGCTAGTACCTTCACCTTGTTTTTTTGTTCCAAAGTCAGATACAAACAAAAATGAAGACCAAACTTTTTTTACCCTTTTGAGTTCAAGTAAAACTATCAATTTAATTAGGCCATGATGAAATAGGGAAGTCTCACACCCTTGGGACTTTAACTATACTTTATCTGCCATCTTAGCTATACTTCAAAATAAGAAGTAAGGAAAATCTAGAGAAATCATACAAGTAAAATGTAAAAGGAGTTTAAAATGATATGAGTAAACCTTTTGATATCTGCCTTCATAGGTGAAATAACGTTGAATGTTAAAGAGTAAATTGGTATAGCTGTCCTTGATGTAGTCTTTGGGAATTGCCTTGGTCATGTTAATTTTAGAAAATTGTGACTTTAGGAGCACCTTACATGGTTCCATGTTGAATCTGAAGTTCTTGAACCAGACCTCTTGCCCCCTAGGAATTTCGATCACCAACGCTATAACCTTTGGAGAAACTTGCAAATCAAGCATTTCGACCTTTGTCCTTAAACGAGTAAAATGAAGTGAAAACTCCTTGGTTACCTTGGTATGCCCTCCCCGAAATTTCTTACAAAACTTCCAACACCCTACTTTCTTGAAGGCCTCTACAACTGCTTTGTCTTTGCTTAGGACATTAGTGTTTTTTGGCTCTGTTCTCAAACAATGGCAAGACTTGTGGCGTTTCTTCTCCTTTGTCATCTTTTCTTCTAAGTTCCTATAACAAAACTAGATTCTTTTGAAACTTAATTAATCAGCCTTAATTGCCAATGATGATCAGCCTCACTTGAATGATGGATGAGAAAAACCTTTATGAATGATTCCCAAGGTTTATAGTCGAAAACAATTCTGCTTCAACGGTTTGCATGCAAACTAAGATGATGAGACTAGCCAACTTCTTTGAATTTTGAAATTATCTTTCATAATGACCCCTAAATTTGAAATTATGAGTTTGGAGTGGTGGCATGCTCATGGAATGACTTGTAATTGACACCTAATCATGAAAATTATAACGAGTTTTTACCGGATTGATATTTGACAAGATTGTTTTTACGAATCTGCACTTTCATAGCACGCTGGGAAAAGCACTACGAAAAGAGCAGCGTTTTCGTAGCGCAAAATATAAAATTTACACTATCTGCACTATGAAATCGTAGTTTCAGGACTAATTTCAAAAATTTTCAAATTTGCCTTAAGTTATGAGTTTCTAACAGGGCTGTAGGACTCATGAAACATAGGAAAGGGATGTTAAACTTTATTTGGACATAAAAGAAAAACTAAACCTTTGAGACTCCTAACCTAACACCTACCCACTAAAACATAAGATGCCTTGGCACTCATATAAGACCATGAAAAATAAAAAAGTAAACTCCTGTTTTGGTGATAATAGATCCAGAAAAATTTTGGTTCATGGTAACGACGGTATGGGAAGCGCACAAAGTTACAAACGATAACATTAACAAGGCTACCTTAGTTAGCACGTTGCAGGACTGAGCACTGACATGGTATATAAAGTACTCAAGCAATCACCTGAATGTAGGAAGAGCAGAGATCCAGGCCGAATTAAAAAAAGAATTTAGCCGGCTGAAATCAGAAACACAGTTGATCATAGGGTTCAAGGAGATCGCGATGATTTCTGGTGAAACTCCATGGGATCTAGCTTAGAGATTGAAAAGTATAATATGTGAGGCGAACATGACGTTGTCGGATGCACAGCAATGTGCACAATTTGTGGCATCACTGATTCCACATCTGAGGATGGCTTTGTCAAAAGATCTCAACCCAGGCTAAAGCATTAGAGACAACGATGACGTTGTACGAAACTCCGATACAGGATCCAGGGTTGGGAGTTCAGAAAATCCACGTGCAAATACGAAACCTGTGTTTAGAAATGTAGAATTTAAAACAAGAACAGGCACCCCACCTAGGAGCCCAGGAGGAATTGTGGTGTATAAAGTGTAGAAGCCAGGGTCATGATAAAGATCACTGTTTGGTCTTTGCGAACTATGTGATAACAAGGGGACCAACACCATTGCGACCAGAGGCATAGGCAAGGACAAGCACAACACCCTCGCTCTGGTGCACAATCTGTCAGGTGGGAGGAAAGCACAACACGAACAATTGTCATCTACTACCAAAATTTAACGAGATCCCCTAGCAGCTATTTTGCAACTTTTACAGATTGGTGGGCCACGAGGAACGAGACTGTTGTAGCTATCAATTATTGATGGACTAGTCACCTGTCCACAGAATGTAGACTGAAGCACGAGGTCAGGAGCCAGCCGTAGTGATAACACATGGTGGGTTACAAGGACGTGGACAAGGATGGTGAGGAATGGGGCTACGAAGGGGTTGCGGGCAGTTCATCTGTTACAACTACGGAGGATCGGGATACTACACGCGGGACTGTACTAACCTAACCAGAATATCGTGCCCTTACTGCGAGCAATTTGATCATGAACTGATAGGTTTCCTCACACTGATAGCACAACTTTGTGAGAAAAGGGAAGCATAACATACGAAGACACAGAATGTCCATATGATGAGGTTTGAACTGTGCGAAGAAGTTCCCAAAATAAACATGGTTCTTGGAAGTGGCATGGTCACAGGAGAGGATAAGGGGAAATGAACCAAAGAGGATGCAGGGGTTTGCGAGGAGACATGTCTAGAAGCTAGGGAGAGCTTTGCGGAGGTCTCTACCCCAGGTAGTAGGGATCAGCTTGAGTTGGAAAGGGATCCCTCGATGTTGACTACCTTTTTAGAGACATGCATGAAATTGCTTCCCGACAATAGGGTGGTTAAGGTCTTGTAAGAATTGATAAATAGGTGCGCAGGGTCGAGTGAACCTCGTGTGGTCCGAAAATTGCGAAAACATGCATTGCAGACTGGGCCAGAAATGTGGTTAATGGTACATATTGGTGACTATGAGATGGATCAGATCATTCTAAACTTGTGTGCAGATGCAAATGTACTACTTAAATAGACTTGGGAGCGCATGGGCAAGCCCGCACTGCAATGGTCTCCTATTCAATTGCGGATGGCGAATTAACAGAAGATCCTACTCATGGGAAGACTGTAAGGAATTACAGTAGATATAGAAGGTGCGAGCACCAAAACAGACTTTGAGGTAATCAAAATCGTGGATGAAAGTATCCCTTACCTTGTGTTATTAGGAATAGACTGGGCCATCGATATGAATGGAGTTATTAATTTAAAGAAGTTAAAATGATATTTGAGAAGAAGTTGCTCCGCGTAGTCATTCCGCTAGACCCGACTGAAGGACCGCGTTACACTAAACCCATGCGTGACTAAAGAAGTGATGATTAATTAGATTGTATCTACAAAACTACTACATGACATCAAGAGTGGGAAAATCTGATGGAGGAAGGCAGAATATGGTGGGGGCATGCAGCGTCCTACACTGAAGATTCAAATGAAGAAGATGAGTGGTGGCATAACTGGTTGAATGGAGTAACCATGTTAAACTGCAATATGGTGACTAAATTGTTGTATTGCGTTAGAGCTTAGGATTGTGAACTATTGATGTATGATGGGCTAATAGTATTAGATGAATTCTTGATCAGGTTTGAAAGCACGGTACCAGAGCACCAATGGTTTGATGCATTGAAATGGGCATTGTGCATGACACTTGCGCGTTGGTGGGGCACACATGAAGGAACCTTCGAAAATTGGTGTAGCTATAGGTGCATGATGCAAATAAGATTTGGGAGGTCGGAACTATGCATAATGGAGAAATACAATGGACATGATGACCCACGCATGCACCTAACATGATGGGTCCAAGCCTATGGAGAAGAGCCTCAACCGGAGTGGGTACACTTATTTTATCATACCCTTGACATCATTCCAAGGAACTGGTATACTGAAATAGAGCTCCGACATGGCATAGGCGAATGAGATATCTTGCGTGAAGGGTTTCTGTCAACATTCCTCTTTGAAGATCAATGGATGGATACTGTGGACGATGCATTGCAGGTGTTGAAGGCCACTATTTTCAACATACCATTGGAATCGGAAGAAATCATGCAGCCAGACTCGTCGCGACAACTGAGCCAGGCCTTCAAATGTTACAATGTGCAGGGAGAAGATGATGAGGACAACCCTAGAAACATCAATATTCTCGAAATAGAGGGGAGTCATGAGGTGTGTGGACCAACAATCGAGGATCCAAACATCACTGCGCCGCTAAAAATGAAACAACTAAACATTGGAATGGAGGAAGAGCTGAAGTATGCAACGTTGGGGACTATTGGGATGCTGCCACAGTGGAAAAGGTTGTCGAGTTTCTTCGAGAATATCAAGATTTATTCCCAACAAAAATAATGGAGTTAAAAGGGATCCTTGGTGACCTGGGAATGATGAAGATAACCCTGAAGCCGGATGCAAAGTTGGTTAAGCAGCGGCCTTACTGGTTGAATCCAAAATACAAAGCGAAGGTCCGCGAAGAGTTGGACAAGATGCTTGCTACAGTGTTACATAGTAATTTGTCACTGTCTTCATCTCAGTCCCTCTGCTATGTCATGTGTCAAATAAACATGTCCATATCTTCCCACTTATGCAAGAATATTAAGCAAATGCTCTCTAATGCTGAAGATTGACCCTTTTTGACTAAGTTCTTGCATCGTCACTAGTAAACCCTTAAAATGCGTGACGGTTCTCTGTCATGCACTGTATTGTTGTGACATCGTTGCTATTACCTAGTTCATGACCTGCGACGATCCATTTTTGGCGGATTAGTTCAAACAGTCAGTTTTCAGGATGTTTCTAGAGCTAGTTGTTGGGTAAGTTTGGGTCGCCTTTTCACCTTTGGGATGGTGGTTCCACCTCTTGTGCAACCTCCCTTGAGGATAAGCTCCCTTTCCCTCTTTTCATGGAGGCTCCTCCTCCTATAAAATCACTCACCATTGCTATGATCTGCTAGTTCTGGAGTTACTAGTTCTTTTGGTCAGGTAGTGCTGCTAGTGCTTTTGAGTTTGATAGATAGCTGGTGTGAGTGTGACAAGTGTGGGATTGTTAATAGCTTGTGAGAGGTTGTGGAGTGCCCTTAACTTTGTATTAAAGCTTATGAGTATAAGAGAGATATTGTATGTTGGGAGACCCATCTTAGAAGAGTGAATGCTTGGAGAAACATACTGGCTAAACCCTCCGAGAAGGCTTGCGATGTCAAGAATTGTTTGTAAGCTTTGCTCTTGATTTATTATTAATACAATCAATGATGATTTCTTATGTCTTGTATGTAATTTACTTGATAGCTCATGATTTATTGACTTTATGAGTAAATAGATCATTGTTGTTCTTGGTTACGTGCTCTGCTGTTTTCTTGTGTTGTTTCAGGTTGATTTCTCATTAAGGAGAAGAAAATGAAAGCTGGGGTAGCGCAACGGAACTTGATCAACCACCGGTTTGAGGTAGGCCTCCAATGATGACTATATAAGGGAATCAATAGTTGTTTTGTCTTTGCTATGACTAGACCCACTCTAGGGCTAGAGGGGTTGCCTCTGTCTGCAAAGGGAACACTTTCCTGCGTCACAAGTTGGCTACTCCGCTGGGGAGTCCTTCCTCTATTGTTTCTCTTGTTTGCTTTTGTTTGATTTTGAGTTAGTGCCTCTTGAATTTTGGGGTTGAACCATCAGTCTTTTGGGTTACCTGGGTCAATCTGAGAAGTCCATTTATTGCCTATGAGGATAGCCTGGTCTCTATTTGGGAGTTTTCATTCATCTTTCATTGTTTTTAAGTTTATCACTAAAAACAATCTAAACAGTCGCACCAACGTTGCCTTGTCTCTGTTTTAAAAGTTTGTGCGTTGCTAAATCTTGTTGTACAATCATGACAAATCCTAAAATTGGCCTGTCGCGTAAGAGATGTGTACTCTCACGACGATGTCACTCTGTTGCTATGGCTAGTGGCTGATTGTCCCTAGTTGCTGGTGTTATGCCCACGATGATTCCTGTAGAATTGGTTTTTTCAATTCTACCTCCTAAATTTTCCAGTCTGATTAATCCCTTGTTGTCTTTCTCTTGCCTATTAGTTTGTTTTAATTACTTCTGGTTAAGGTGCTTACTTTTTGGCTTCATTGGGTGAATCTTGCGTTTTCAACTTTGTGGCCTATATTTTTAAGTTTTGGATTATTTGGCTCGGTTGCTTTTCTATCCAAGGTTCATCCACAACCCTCTTGTTGGTTTTCTTAGTTTTTCCATTGTTTGTTTCTTACTGATTGATTCTTAATGCTAATTATTGAACCAATTTTGATATTGATTCGATTTTTCACTACTAGACATAGAATACAATTGTTTGGGTCAATCGGTTCACACTTTCTTGTTTGTTTCTTTAGAATTCAAGGCTATCAAAATCAAAAGATTGCATTCATTTAGTATAGGAAAGTGAAAGTACATTTGCATTTCAAGTTTTCATATTTAAGGAATTGGAAGGAAAACTATGAATCTGTCATTAGTAGTATCAATGCACTGCAGGAATTGATGTGTTTATGCATTGTGTCTCTTAGTGATTTCATTTGCTAATCTTGGTTTTTTCTTGGCCTGGGAATGATCTCTCTACCTTTCTATAAGTAGGTGTTCATCGAAGTGAAATATGCTTTACTCATTCTAGCTACATCTTAGGTTTTGATATACATATGGTGAGGCCTGGAAATTGAAACATAATTCAAGACCAACTCTAAAATGAACTGAATGAACTTAACAATGCATTGGAACATAACACACATTATTTAGAGGTCTAGGCTAGAGACGTGCTCCGGCATCATTAAACCTATTCAGTATTGCTTTCTCTTAAGGTTGGGTGATTCCTCCTTCTGTGACTCAATAGCTACTAGTACAGACTTGCGCTCCCAATACCGTCGAGTATATGTTGGGAGACCCCACTAGGTTATCATCCTATATCCTTAGGAAGCCATGTCTGCTGCCTTGCAAACTGTAATGCATCTAACACAACATTCAGGAACATTGGCTGCCGTATGGAAAGTCCTTGGTTTTCATATGATCGCTAAGGTGTATATGCAGTGTTACGAGTTGTTTGGTAACCCTTTTGCCTAGTTCTCTAGAGTAGTCACTTTCGTTCCCTTTTAGACTCCTTAAAAGAAAAGGTCCATCTGAGCACTTATCCTTCCAGGTTCATGAAACCTTGAAAGAGATAGAGTCACCTTTTCATCCTTTTCTCGACTCTTGAAATATGAAAAAGTCAAGTTTTGTTCCTGCGTAAGAAAATTTACTACCCACGAAACATTCCTGGTAACTGTTCGAGTTCTTGGTTGTGATAAGCGTGTTTTTCAGGCTCGTTCCTGATGGCAAATTTCCCCGAGTCTACCGGCCCAGGTCTTCCTCCAGATGGAAATCCTGGTCCGTTTCCGCCTTTTGGAAATGTCGGTGCTCCATATATGGCAACATTGTCCTTGCCTGGGTTAACCATCGATCTACTCATTTGGTTGTGTTCAACCTCAGTGGTCCCAAGCATCATGACTCCTGTTCCACCGTCTCCTTCATATGAACCACAACCCATTGATTCCAAGGTTGAGCCTGCACCTTCTTCCCCTATTCTGTCACCTTCATCTCCTCCTTCACCTAGTGAAAGTTTCATATATAGTAACCAGGAGACTAAGAAGAATAAGAAGAAGAAGAAGACAACGAAGAAGAAGAAGTCTAATAAACGTGAGGCCACCTGTGCAGTTACTGCTCTGAGTACATCTCAGGTCATACCACCCTCCTCTCCTCTATGGAAGGTTAAGATTCCTTGTAAATTGTGCAAGGATGACCATCTTCTTTGTGACTGTCTTGCTATTCCAAGGATATTAGAAGTTTAGTCTCATGATCCGGCTCATCCCTCATTGTCCTCTGAAGCTCATGACGATGCTACCCTATCAACTGGCAATAGTAAGAAGAAAGGGAAGATTAGATTCCCCTGTAGACTGTGTGAAGACAACCATCCCCTTCACCTTTGTCCACTCATGGATAATTCTTCAACTGTTTTGGAAAGTCTTACAACTTCTTCGCCTCCACTTCCAGTTGGTTATCAAAGGCTCTCTTTAGACCCTCTCCCCGTTGATGAAGAGTTTGACTTAGATTCTTCTCTTGTCCATCATCCTCTTTTTGAACTTGGCTGTGTTAAGCCCGCTCCATACCAACCATTGGTCAGAGAGAGTGTCAACTTGGGTTCACCACCTGTTGATCACTTTGTTCTGAAGGAACATCATGCTTCTGCTGCTCATTTTCTTCTTGTCTCATCAGATTCTTCAGAGTCCGAGAATGAACTCCTATCCTAGCTGATTCAGAGAGTCCTTCTTCGGTTCTTGTAGATCATGGGGGCAATCATATGATACCCCCACCAAGTAGTCTGGTTGTTTCCTCCAACTGGAGTCACTTGGCTGCTTTTTGCCTTCCATCCTATGTGCCTTTTCAGATTACAGTACATGCCTATGATAAGGCAGTACCTGGCACTGTCTTGGATGAAGTTGCATTGGTTAGCCTCATGACTTTCACTACTTAGCAATCTTTGGGCTCCCCACAGCTTGTGCCAGTCACGCAGCATCTGTTAGCATTTGACGGAGGAACCAGTCAACCTTTGGGGATCTTTCCGAAATTTCTTGATACTTTGGGAGGAAAAACCATCTATATAGACGTGATGGTTGTCCAAAGTGCTTTCGAGTTCAGTCTTCTCCTTGGACGTGACTATGTTTATACCATGGGGGCCCTTGTCTCTTCACTTTTCCATGTGGTTTTTTTTCCACACGATGGAAGAATGGTGACCATAGACCAATTATCATTCTTTAGTCCCTCGGTCCCTCCTGTGTAGCCATCATCCCCTATCAGTTCTTGCTCGCAAGCAGTGCCTTCCCAGCCGCAAGTCAATTATGTGGCTACCCGTTTCATCTCCACATCTGCTGATGATTATGCAGATGGTCTCGTACATCATGTACTGGGGGCATTGGAACCCGATCTGCCATTGGTGTCTAATGACATATGTTCCTCCCAGAGCATGAGTCTTCCATCCAGTGAAGATCTCTTGGGAGTCATGTTTGTGTATGACCCATGAACAGGAGTGACGAGCATAGTTCCTTGTCTTGAGTCAAGCTCGTTAAAAAATGAAGCAAGGGCTTATGGATAGTTTGTCCCTATGTCAACCTCGTTAAAAAATGAAATAAGGAGTCACGAGCATAGTTCCCGATCTTGTGTCAAGCTCATTAAAAAATGAATCAAGGAATTTCGAGGATAGTTTGTTCCTGTGTCAACCTCATTAACAAATGAAACCAGGTGCCTTGAGGAGAGTTCTTTTCTTGTGTCAACCTTGTTAAAAAATGAAACAAGGGTTATGAGGATAGTTCTTTTATTGTGTCAACCTCATTGAAAAATGAAACAACTCCCTTTTCCAAATCGAGTCTTTGATTAAGATCTCGTAAAATCAGAGTTGAGTCTTTCCAAGATCCTCGAAAGTGAACCTTCATTCCATCCACCTCGTTGAATGCAATGAAGCTTGCGGGGCATGTACCTTGATTTGCGTCATTATGCTGGGGCATGCAAACTTATAACAAGCATATTTTTTCATTTCAAGCTTGTGTAAACATGAAACCAAATCCAAGTAGAGTTCTCCATGGTTCAAGCTTGTGTAAACATGAACCCATACCCGATTTACATCTTGTGATTGTTGTTTTTATTCGCTAAATTCTGCTAGATGAGCCTTGGTTGTTTCATTCCATCGACACCATCTCTTTGGTCGATCATATGCTTTCACTTGATTGTTTTTCCTTTCTTGAGGAACTGTTATCACTCAGGTTGTTCCCTGCTTCCTAAAGGGAATACGGCCGAGGTAACCACTAACCAATCTTTTAGTTACAGGTCCTAGCCTACCTGCAACCAGAGAGGGCTCTCTCTTTATGATTTAGCTTTGTTTGGTGGATGATTTTAGGCTAAATATGGTGTGCTGTTTAGTTTGAGTTTGGCTGGTTGGTGAATTCAAACGGTTGGTGAATTCAAACAGAGCTGAGGTATAATTTACTGAACAGTTTGGGCCATTGGGCAATGGAGTCCAGGTAGTAAGCTGTTGAAGTATGTTTATGAAGATAGAGTATTGCTGCAAAGCCAGATAGGCATCTGTGGAACAATTTTTTAGATTTTGTGATGAAGTTATGGAATTAGTGAGTGAAAGGAAATTGAGAATCTTTCACTATGCTAACAAAGAAAAATGAAAGTATTGCTTAAGAGCACTTAAGAATTCTTAAACAATATTCACAATGATAGAATTAGTTTAGACATGAGAAATTAAGAATTCATATCCATGGCTAATCTAGAAGAAAACATATTTAGAAATAGAGATTGAGCATAGGGTGTGTTCAAACAAATCCTAAGCTATTCTTTTTCTCTATTTCCTATGATCATGAACATATATGAATTATGGTATACACAGAAAAACAAGTACACAGTTCAGAATAACTTATTGTTCCAGCAAATGACACAGGAATTTTGCAACACAACAGAGCCATTCATTTCCACCTTCAGACAGTATAGGAACCAGGAACTCCACCAGTAATTTGTATTAGCAAAATGTCTCAAGTATACAATAGAGCTCTTCTGAAAGACTTTCACTACAACCGACCCTCAATACGTTCTTTGAGGGGATATATATACAAAAACAGGATACAAAATATCTCAATAGTGAGTTATTGTGCAATAAATTGCACCACCAACTCTCTTACAAAAAGTAAATGAAAGAAGTTACTACAAAATTTAATGTCGAGATGGCAGCTATCTTTTTGTCAGACAGCTTTTGACTTTTTGGCTCAGGAAAGTTGGTTGTAGCTGTGCCTTTAATTCTACGTTAGTGGAGCCTGCTGTCTGAGTGCTTTGGTGAGTCACTGTACGGATGCTTCGTGTGATACCCGCGTGTTGATTTGTCTGCTGACCTGTACTGTGACTGAGAATTGAATTTTCACAAAAAAGGAATAATATGATGGGATCACCTGGGCAGAATTTCCAGCATTGTCTGCCACCAATCAACTGGAGGTAGCTTATGTCTCCTTATTTTTACCAGTGTTTCATCTGCTTTTGTATATCTGTAGAAGTTTGGAGGCACTTCAAACAGATGATTTATCTCATGCTCAATAAAAAATAGATTTTCCAATTTGTCATATAGAGACTGCCCAGAGGGAGGCCTTGCTTCTTCTGTGGAGCTGTTGGATGTTGTTATTTGATTCTAAACATAATTGTTGATCCCTGTGATATACTGATTATATGACAGCAGTTGTCCTGTGCCAGTCACTAGGCTTGGCAATCCTTTATCCTGTAACACTGTCATCTTTGCCCTGAATTCATCAATTTCTGCCTTCATCTCCTGACATTTTCTCTCTAGAGTTTGAGTGAAGTTCCTCAAAGTCAGCACTTCCTTAGCTATCAGGATGGTGTCTGTTCTGCTGTTTATTTCTAGTGCTGCCAATTCCTCCCTAGTGTGATTATTGAGGAAATGTATCATCTTATTGGCCTGCTCAAGCATGATTCCTAGTGCTGTTCTGGCCCTTTGTATTTCAACATGAGCCATGCTTATCAGTTCAACTTGCTCATGTATTGCCTGGATTGACCTCCATTGGTCATGGATTGATTGGACAATTTTGGCCCAAATTATCTTCTTGATTTTTGCTAAGGTCTTGCATAGAAGCAATTCCTTTTGCAAAGTTTTTACTTTGGCCTCCAAGGCCTTTATCTCTCTATGCTTTTCTGCCACTGTCATCTTGGACTTGTCATAGCTGGCCTCTAGCTTGGCCAGTCTATACTTGGCTTCATTTATTTCTGTCACTTGAGTTTCAAGCTCCTTGACAACTTTCATCAAGTCCTCCATACTCATGCTAGATTCTGCTGCTGTTCTTGCTTATGTTGCCTCTGTTGCTGATGTGGCTGTGGTTGGTGCTGGAATGGAAGGAGGGGCTGCTGCTGCTTGTGAAGGAGGGGTAGGGCCAAGAGTTGTAGAAGTTTGAGGGGGCTGGGAGGTTGATTCTCCCTGTCTTCCTTGCCATGCTTTCTCCAATTCTCCTTCCATCTCTAGGATCCTTTGATTCATCTTCATAAGTAAATCCATGGTGTCATCAAGCTGTTTTTCTTGTGCAAGTTCTGAAGTGTCAGGGTGAATGGTTGGAGGCAATTTTGCCTACTTTCTGAGTGCAGCAATATCATCCTCCTTCTTTTTCATAAGGGCCCTAACACCCTTTGGATCTTTTGGATCATTCCTTAGATCAATGATAATGTCTTCCAATGTTTTTATTCTGTTGTCCTTGGCCTGGGAAGACATCCTTTCCAAATCCAACTGTGTATTAGTATTTTTCAGTGATTCTTTTAACTTATGGGCTAGCATGGCCTTGTCTGCAAGTGTGGCATACACCATTTCCCTTGTTTGCTTATGCAGCTCTATCTGATCCATTCGATGTATGTCTTTAGAAAAGACCTCCAAGTTTGTTCTTAGGTAATCTGCAGAGGTTTTGGGATGTGGAACTTTAGGCTTTAAATGAGTGAAAATCATTTTGTCCTCCTTGATGTCGTATGCTGCCATCAATCTCTATTTTTTGGAGGGGGTTGCCTTCAAGAATTTATCACAGAGTTGTACTCTCAACAATTCATTCTGTGCTTTGATCTCCATGAAACCCCCTTTGATACCAGTTGGTTGCTTTCCTTGCTTCCTTGAGGAGGATACCTCTATGCCTTGTTGCATGGCTTGTTCCAGCTGAAATGAACTAGTGGCAGTCTGCTGGCTGGATTGTCTTTCTTTGTTTTGGCTTTCTGCCCTTTCCTCACTGATGTCTTCTTCCTCTGTTTCAGGGTCAATTCTTGGCCTCTTGGCCTTTGGTTGCTGTGTTGACCCACTTGGAGGTGTGACCTCCTCTATGTCTTGGTTTTTACCTCTCTCTTCATTGAGAGGTGTTTGCAAAACTGGGATTTGGGGTGGTCCAGTTTGCTGTAAAGGGGCTTGCCCTTGACTTTGATCCTTTGAGGTACTGGGCTGCCCTGCCTCTGTCTCTGGCTATTAATCCATTATCTCTTTGCCTTTTATTGTAGTGGTGGTTGTAGATGCTTGCTGGGTAGTCTGTGCAGCTGCAGCAGTGGATGTTCTTTCTCCTACTTGGAATGGTTGCTTGAATATGACCTGCTGACAAGAATCCAAGTCAAGAGTTTTCTCTAAATCTTTTACAGTCTGCTCCATTTTCTCTTCCTGAGTAAATTCTTCTACTATTGATTCAGGCACCCATTCATCTTGGTTGG